>VWZF01004715.1:193594-228612 GCA_013396755.1 Sclerurus mexicanus | reverse complement strand
ATGGCCCGGCAGGAGCTCCTGGCCCTGCCCGCGGCATCCTGAGCGGCGGGACCGAGCGGGCACTGTGTGCCTGCCGTCTGCCGCTCACACCTGGGCTGTGAAACACGCACGGCGCGTTCTTCCTGTAGGGAAAATGCCTGGAATCATATCCGTAGCAGAGGTGAAACCTCCTACAATGAGTCCCAAGGGCGCTAGGAAGGCTTTTGACTCTGCATCTTGTATTTTCTGTTTGTAGAGAGGTTTTTTTATTCAATCTTTAGCAGTGCAGTGTCAGGCTGGCTGCGTGTTCCCCAGATGCAATCAGCAGTAATTAATTCGCAGAGTTAAGCTGTCTGCACGTGACACCAGTGCACCCCTTTTCTGGAAGCCGATGAATCGGAATTTAACAGTGCTTTCCACTGATACTTGAGAATTCGTGAAGCCAGCTCACTTCCCTTTCGCTGTGTTGGGGTTTCAGGATTATCAGGAACAAGAGGTAATGGGCTTTTTTTTTTTTTAATTCAACCAAAGAGGACTGGCTGATCAAGAGCTCCAGGATTTCTCCTGCAGGGTAATAATTCTGATTAGATTTTCTCTAACTCTAGAACAGAGTTGTTTAAAGAGTGTTACTCATGGAGAAACAAACTGTAAACTGTGAAACCTGAATGTACCTCTTTCTAGGCAATGATACTGAGAACCCTTAGATCCAAAGCTGTGTAAAATCTGATAACAGTCTGCCTCTCCTGTCTTAATAATGAACTTTTTAATGGCTCTTCTTCAGAAATCTAAGCCTTTATTTGTATTTTCCTACTTGTGAAGTCATTTCTAATGTGAGGTGTGTTTCCCTTAAATTCTCTACATATCTTTCTTCTTACTGATACACCAGTTATAATCTCAGTATTTGGGATCGAGCTATGGGGCTTTTGGGATCAGTTACAAGAACTACTTTTAGTCACAAATAAGACACAGATCTGGCCCATAAGACTCTTGGTAGAATTTGGGTCTTTCTGTTGTACATTTGCATTTTTTAAGTAAATAACTGGGCTGGAACAGCTGTTGCTGAATCTCCAGCACACTGTGGGGAGCAAGGATTGGGTGTTTTGGTGCAAGATACTAAAACAGGGTAGAAAATCATTGTACAGACCTTTGGGGCATGTTAATTAAGAACGTTCACATCATAAAGTGTCAGGTTCTTATTTACATATATGTAGCTCTGATAACCTTCTCAGCATCTCCATATTGCATTAGTTAATTTGTTCTCAGAAACATTTGAAAGTTTTCTGTTATAAAAGGGAGCTTTAGTTCAGTTTTCTCTACTATAGTTAAACGTTTCATAGTATGTTTGCAGAGACGTGGAACATATAGGATGGACTGAGTGGTCTTGTAGATACAAGACATGATCAGGTTGGACTTTTCCACCTTTCATTTCTTAGGTTTGTTAGCTTTTTAATTCAAACACCACTGCTAATAGCTTTCTTCTGGGAATGTTACTTTGTTAAGGAGCGTCTATGCAACAAGACAACAAAAGGCACAAGGTAAAATGCCAAAGCTATGCTTTAAAGCTTATAATTTTCTGTGTGATGAATTCAATTGATGTTTCTGTTTGAAGGTTTGCCTGTTGAAACACATTTTCCACACGCACAATTATCATGGTTAATAAACCCCAAAGTAGTGAATAAATGACTTTCCTTTTTAAAAAGTGGTATTTGATAATTCCTTGGCCACTGAACTCACTCTGAGGACCATGAGTTGTAAATGCAGGGGATGATCAGTGCTACATGGTAATCATGACCTAAACTGAGCACTTGCAGTTATCATTTCACATGGGTATCTCAACGCAGGATTTATGTATCCACAAGTAGAAGCTCTGATCTAAATGCAGTTGAAGGAACTTAAATGTATTGTGTCTATTTGGCAGACATACTGTGCTTATCATTATTCTCATTCATGTTGCAAATTTGATTTACTCCCTCCTATAATTAAAAAATTAAAGGCATTTACCTATTTTGCATCAAAGTGCTGCTTTATCTTCCTTTCCTCTCTGGATTTACTGATTGTGCTGATAAGCTGTGCCTGGATTTCCTCTTCAGTTTTGCTTTCTTTCATGGAAATCAGCTGAGTCTCTCTCTAGGGGCACTTCTGGTTATGAATTTGGGCAGGACTTTGCCTGCATCTCCCCAGGTAGGAGCCGCTTTTGACCTGTTTAACGGTATTATTGAATTAATTTTGTTTTCTCTATACTTGTGTTTATCCACACTTAGTTCACTCTAGCCTTGATTTCTCCAGTGTCTTGTCATTCTTGAATCACTTCTTCATTGTTACTATGGGCTTTATTTTTTAATCCTCCTCTTCTCCCTCCAATCTTACCTCTGTAATTTCACAAGATGGCAATTCAAGTACCAGACTTTTCTCTCCATCATTGGAAGGTTCAGCCTTTCTCTCCTTGTCTGTCTCTGGTTCACTCAAAAAATTTGAGAGATCTCTTTCAGGTGTTCCTTAGGAAGTTGTTTGCAGTAGCTGTGCTGCTGTTCTGTTAGTCAGACCGGTAACCTAGGTATCATGGCTGTGACTTCACTTTAGCTTTTCATATCCAAACTATGTCAAAATTCTGCTGATTTTTCTTACCTGCCCAGCATGTTGTTGTCATCACCCTTTGTGCTTGTTTCTATCATCTAACTTGTTACTTCAGCTCCAAGTAAAAGTCCATCCTAGACAAAAGCCATCATATCTCCTTAATGACAGTACAGCCCAAACATCATCTTTCATGTTTCTCTTTCCTTTCTGTCCCTTTGATACTCTCTTTTTAAAAGATCAAATATAAAGTTCTTTTTATTTCAAATCTTTCCTGATGTACCCTGAATATTAACTTTGATGGGATTAAACAATTGTCTCTGTCTTCAGGCTGAGTGAATGGTGCTGCTTGCCTGTTCACTGAATTTCAAACAAACAACTTTAGGATTTTTTCATGCATGCTTTTCCTGTTGATTGGAAAGTGCTGTGTAAATCCATAAAATCATTTAAATCTTCATTTTCAAAAGCTTTAATTTCTCCATAGTCTTAAAGAAATGGTAGCAGGTATTTGAAAGCTGAGAGTATTCCATATGTGCCTGGAATTTTCAAAAATGTGAAAAAGGAGATGGAAAATAAAGCACTGTTTCATTACACTAATGGGTGTTGTGTGTTTCAAGTGCTGCATAAAAAATTACAAGTGGATCAGTGCGTAGTAACTTATCTGCCTTTCAGACATTGTATCTCTAATTTCACATTCTGTGTCTTTACTGATGTTTTTGTACTGCAGTGTAGGTGAGAAGACAAACTAGGGGCATTTTGAGTGGGAGCAGTAGCTGATAAGTAAAAGGACTAAGATATTTATTATTTGAAATTACAGTAGATGAAAATATCTTGAATGCTTGTAAAAGTGCTTTTGGCTTATGTCTCTTTAAATTTAACCATTAAGGGTTTGTAACAAGTAAGGTACTTGAGAATCTGTCTCCCTAGTGTTTAAATCAAATTTAGCCAGAGGAGGACTGTGTTCTTTTATTTCACTAGTCACTTGCTTTCCCTTACCAGATCTGGGTGCGGAGAAGTACTTACACATCAGAGAGAGTTGTTTTTTGATAGGGATACTCATAAAATCCAACACCGATGCAGGCTGATTTCTGCTGCATACACAGGTTTCTGTGTCACACAGAGAATTAGCTCAATTTTGTCAGGAGTCTGCTTTTTCACTGGCACCTTTTTTATTTTTATTTTTATTTTTATTTTTATTTTTTATTTTTTATTTTTTATTTTTATTTTTTTTAACCCTGAAAAGTGTCCTAGTCTTTATTTCTGAAACGTGATTCCTCCTGAGGATTCTCTGAAGGCAGCCTTGGCAAAGCTGTAGCAGTTGCTGACCTTGCCCAGATGAAATTAGGTTTTTAAGCTTTGATCTAAGAGAACCTTCGTCTCTCATTCTAATAGGCAACATTTATTTCTTTCTGAACTGTTATCTCTGACTTGTTAGTCTAATTTAGAGATAGAAGGGTATTTAATAATGTTTGAGAAATAATCGAAGGTAATTTTCATAACTGTAAATGTGTTCAGTATGTTTAAAAAAATCACAGAATACATGGTATTGCACCCTGGAATTTCCAGCTCTCCCTTCAAAGCAGCTCTTGGATGAACTCTTCATTCTGTGCAAGGCCTTAATTGTAGAGGAACATCTCAGCAGCTCTCTCATGATATGGACTTTAGTAATATAAAAAGCTGTAAAACTACATTGAAGCCACTTTTAGTGAAGTTGTTTTTAAAGTGTCTAATTTCCTGAATAGAATTAAGACTTGGTTCCTGTTTCCTTCTCTCAATGTGGATTTCTGTCACCAGCTAATTCTCTTACTAAGAACATGTTCGGGAAAGGGGTGGGGCATCTGCTGCTCCCATTATTTGAAATTTACTGAAAAACTTAAAGAAAAAGGCAATTTGTTTTCAATAAAAGACATTTTACTGTCTTTTGCATTGTTCTGTATCAGGAGGTGCTTGTTTTTTGTTTTTGTTTTTCTAAAGAATTGACTGAAAAGGTTTGTATTACTGCCTTTGAAATTTAGGACAAAGTTAGCACTAAATCATGAGTTAGCCTTCAGTTTGGTGTAGCTGCATCACCTGATCAGACATATTTTAGTAATTTTTCCCACTGAATTTTCACTCTGCTAGAGGAATTTGTGTAAGAGGGTTAGTAATCAACAGTCTGGGGAGAAATAAAGTGTTATTTTCAAGTCCAAGAAAACAAAAAGCAGGAAAGAAACGAAGCATCAAGGTCTAAGGGATTAAAGTGGAATGATGCTGAAGGTTTCTTCAGCAAACCCACTCTGCCAAATCTTTGCTTTGGTTTGGAGGAGAATGTGGCCAGACAAGATATGAAGAGATTTAATAGTAAAATGAGAAGCTCAGATCTTGTTTTCTAAAACCTCTTGCCCACAGGTACTGTCTTTTTGAAATGAAAGAGTTAATTGACTTTATAAGTTTAGTTAAAATACTGTTCTTGAGCTAAAGCTGGTTCTGAAAGGAAGGGAAAGTGCATGTTTTAATGCTCAAGTGCTATGCTTTGTTATTTCAAGTTTGTGTCTTGTTCTGTGGAAATATTACTGGATTTAATTATTCATATTTAAAAATATATTTTCAAAACTTAAAAATAGTTCAAAATCCTTTTTCTTATGCTTTAAAACCTTTGATTAGTTTTAAAGTCTTTGACATTATTTAGGAAGAGGGAGGGAGGATAGTGAAGTTTATTGTTTCAGTGCAAAGTCAAGGAAATTGCTTCCCAAACATATGCTTGTTGTTAAGTCTATGTACGTTATACATGTGTCTGAGATTTCTGTAGTTGCCACTACCTTTTTTTTTAAGATTATACTGTAAAGTAAGTTACAGTAAACAGTTTTTATGACAGAAGATTGTGCAAAGTTTTCAGTAGAAAAAACCCAACAAAACTGTTAGCTGTTCTGAGTTTGTTTCTTCATTTTTTTCCCTAACAGCTCTGTCTGTGCTGTTGCCTTTTTATTTGAAAACACGTATAAATTGCTGGCCTTTTAATAAAGGCATCTTGATAGCATGTTATTCTTTCTTAATTTCCCTTTTATATTTTTTGACTATCATATTGGAAGTTCTTTTTTAGTTTTGAAGCCACCTATGTGAAACTTTGAAAAGCTTATGTAAGCTGCAATACAGTAATTGGTTTTGTGGGAGGGTCTTGCTTGATATAGAGCTGAAATGTACATTTTTAATGTGGTGGGATTAATTTTTTGTGTATGGATGTTATTTGTTGTAAGGGGCTAAACGCAAGGAAAAGCAGCTACTGAGGTGTGTACGCAAGTTGCAGTTCTCTGTCTGTGTTATTGTATATACACATACCCAGAGTTCAGCTATACGTTCATTAGTAAAAAAAGTTGTAATGAGTTCTAAACTTTGAATGATTCTACTTTGGATGTAGGAGAGAGTGTGGAGGTCAAGTTTATTGAATCCTGTGGATCTAAAGCAGTCTTATGCTCAGATAGTCAGGCCAGCTGTCACCTTCATTGCAGATGAGTTGCATCTTTGGATATTGTCTGAAGTAGCTCTTTATTGGGGTGAAAGGCCAGCACGTGGGATAAAAAACCACTTACAACATGTATTAGATAACCCTGTGGCAACGTTTGTGAGCAGCAGTCATCAGCTTCAGTACTTTAGAATTTGGCCGCCTGATTTGTTTGGGTGAGTAGTTGGTGAGAAAGCTAATTCCAGTGTTTCCTTTTTTTCAAAACTAAGCAATGACTTAGTTTTAACAAGTCCTGTGCTGGTATAACATGAACAAGAACGGCAGAAACTTGTATTTTTGATTCTTTTTGCTATCATGCTCTTGTTCATTCCTTCTGTAAAAACTGATGTGTGTATGCTCTGAACAGGTGATGCAGTACTTGGTATGTTGTCTTAAGGACTCTGAGTTTACTGTCTGTAACTCTGGTTCTGAATTTTCTAGGATTCAGAGAGGAATGGAGACTCCATTGGATGTCTTGTCGAGAGCAGCATCTCTAGTACATGCTGATGATGAGAAACGTAAGTCTGAAGCTTAGTTCTCTGCTTGGCTGGATCCAGAAGCTCTACGTTTGCACTGTGTATCAGCCCAGATGTTGGCTCTGTCAGTCTTCCCATTTTACCATTTTACTGAATCCAAGATGTGTAGAAAATGCCAGGAACCCTTCAGAGGGTGTCTTCCTCAGGTGTAAAACTAATATGTTACATTTAAATTTGTTACTGTGAAAGACAGAATCGTTCCTGTTATTTTAAATTACTTAACAATTCATATGAAGGTGCCCCTCTTTTCCCAATTGCATTTGCATTGTTACTAGACAAAAAGTTGTAATGGATCTGCTGTCAAACCAATTTGAGAACTCAAACTCCCTAATAATATTAGTTAGACCTGTTCTCATTTAAGAACACATAACTGTGTGGGCATGAGTGGGTTGCAAAGATTTCAGTTCATAAAAACTACCAGGTAGACTGTTATCCTTCGTAATGAGCACTTCATTTTCCTTTCACTGCTAGTAAAAGGTGATTACAGGATTTTAACAGTGATGTCAGTGGTAGCCCATCATTTGGGTAATACTTTTGCTTTTAACATTCATGATAAGACCTTCAGATGGGTTAACTAATATTAGAATACTGTTTTCAGTTCTGCCAAACTTCTGTGCTACTTTGTAGATCAAACTATTACCTGCATGCTTCGTGATAAACGTCTTTGCCAGGTTTTTATGAGTAGTGTAAGCACTCAGGGACTCTGTGCCTCTTGGATATCAGCCTGAATAGGTGCTTACTGGGAAAATGGTGTTTTGTCCCTAAAATCACCTTTCAAGATGAATTCAGATTTTCTCTTCTTTTATCTTTGCTCTTTTATTCTGCATATATTTTTTAGAAAAGCGATTGTGTTGAATTTAAATTGATTTACTGTTGTTAATCAACACACTCAAGTAATTGCAAAGTAAACAAATACAGCATATTTGCACAAGAAGTCCCGGACTTTCTGTGTGTATTCAGATAGTCAAGAATGCAGTAGCCACATTTCAGAAGTTCATAAAATGAAGGTTCCACACCCTGATAAGCTCTTCTGTGTTTCTGGCTTTTAGCTGTATAATGAAGTTTTTGGTTTTGCTGTTTTTTTGTGTTCACTTTGCTGCTGGAAACTACCATGTTTTTGTTGGTCCCACTATAGAGGGATGATTTGGTTGAGTTATTGACTATTGCTGGTAAAATGAACAGTAGTGGAGCTCCTTGAGGAAATAGTTTCAGCTGTGATTTTGGTCTGAGGCATTTCTCTTGCAAGCTAATATATTTGTAGAAAAGGCAAAAGCTTAACCTGTTTTCCTTTGCCTACATTTTGGAATTTATTTTGAATATTCTCAATTTTCCTAAGCTTAAATGCATTCTTTTTGGTTAACTATTGCCTGAGACACTAGTTTGAATTTGAGTTCGCATGGTGTAGGAATGTTGGGCTGGATTTAGAGAATCCAGAGGAAGTCTGATTCAGGGCAACTTGCATGTGAGGAAGCTGATGTGTATCTGGTTCTAATTTACATTCCTTTAGTCTTACCACTTAGACTTAATTAGTTTTATGCCACTCTGCAGCTCCTAACTTGTGTTGTCTCTGAGCTTGTCCTGTTGTGCACGCACCAAGATGCTGTAGGACGAAGAGCTGTTGAGAGAAAGAAAAGAGCAGTCCAGAGCTGCACCTTTTTGCGCCAGCTTTCGTGGAAATGGCACCAGCCAGATTTCACTCTGTGTTAAAGTGGGTACTAACAGCTTGAAGTTAGTTTTAGTCTTAAATTTAGCAATTATCCTTGAGCTTTCCAGCAAAGTGCCTGGCATGCTGCTCCCGGAGGTCTAGCAGTGGTCCTGTCTGTATTTCTGTATCTCCATTCACTTTGTCTAACACATAGATTTCTACAGAGAGTGTCCAATATTCTAGTCATGTCCAGGAGTGCAAGAATATTACCAGTATTTATAATTTTAATTTTTTGTAACCTGAAGGATCCACTTACCTCTGTGGGCACTCACTACAGTGCCAAGTAATATTGATGTCTTTGTCATATGTATTGTATATACGCATATATCTTTCTGTTTATACAAATCACATACTGTTTAAAACAAATACTTTTAAACTTACCAGCACTTAAAGAAATGAAGGGAATGTATGTTATCGTGGTTTAACCTCAGCCAGCACCCAGTTACCACTCAACTGCTAACTTACATGTCCTCTCCCCTGCTGGAATGGGAAAAAGAATCAGAATAAAAGGTAAAACCTGTGGCTTGAGATAAGCACAGTTTAGTAATTGCAAAAAAATATTTTAATTACAGTGATGAAAAGGGAGACAACAAAAAGAGAGAGAGAGGAATAAAGAAAGACAAGTGATGCACAATACAGTTGCTCACCACAATCCAGTTGCTCACCACCTGCGGACTGATGCAGGGCCTGTCCCTGAGCAGTGATCAGTGACCAGTTCTCCCCAGTTTCTGTCCCGGTCACAACATTCTGTGCTATGGAATATTCTTTTGGACAGTTCAGGTCAGCTGTCCTGGCCATGCTCTCTCCTGGCTTCTTGTGCACTTCCTCCCTGGCACAGCGCAGGACAATGAGAAGTCTTTGACTTAGGGTAGGCACTGCTCAGCAACAACTAAACCATAGCTGTGTTGTCAACATCATGTTAATCCCTTCAGTACCTGAAGGGAGCCTGCAGGAAAGATGGAGAGACTATTTACAAGAGCCTGGAGTGACAGGGTAAGAGGGAATGGCTTCCCACTGACTGAGAGTAGGTTTAGATACTAGGAAGAAATCATTCCCCTTGAGGGTGGGGAGGCCCTGGCACAGATTGCCCAAAGAAGCTGTGGCTGCCCCATCCCTCGAAGTGTCCAAGGCCAGGTTGGATGGGACTGGGAGCAACCTGGGCTAGTGGAAGGTGTCCCTGACCATGGCAGGGGGTGGAACTGGATAAGCTTTAATGTCCCTTCCAACCCAAACAATTCTGGGATTCTGTAACATTATTCCCATACTAAATTAAAAACACAGCACTATGCCAGCTACTAGGAAGACAGTTAGCTCTATCCCAGCTGCAACCAAGACATGCCATTGCAGATTTCCCAGAATGGTCACTGGTTTCTTAAGCACATATGACCTTGATGTATTTTGGTTTGTTTGTTTTCTGTTTTTTGGTTTTTTCACAACTATGCCTGAGTCAGTGAGGTTGGCCCTCAGTGATACATTAGTACTGGGTGTTGCTTTCAGTCTTATCTCTGGTTTAGTTCATGAACTATACTATAGACAGCATTTCCCACTTTAAATCGTTCTGCACTTGTTAGCAATGAAAATTTATGAACCACATTCAGTTAACTAATCTTAGAAAAGATTGATTGGGGAGATGAAATAACTACTGCAATTTTGTATTTGTAACTCCTACCACTGTGATGGAAGCAGTTATTTTAGGTTATGGTAGAGTGGATCTGAAGTTTAGGGAAAAAAAAGGTAGGCAATGATGTCGTTATTAGCCAGACATCTTAAAGGCATGTGACTAATTTCTGACCTGTCAATAGTGGAGGAAAGGCCACAGGAAGCCTGTGCTGTTTATGAGCAGCTGTTCAGTGCTGGAGTAGGTAATGGGCAACTATTTTTCCTGTAAGTGGCACCTGTAAGGTTTTTCTGGGTTCTTTTCAGGGCTTCACAAGTGGGATTTAGCTGAAGTAACCATCTGTATGATGTGCATATGTGTGGTTTTTGGATGTTATCATGACTATAAACCTTATCAAATGGGGGTTATTGTAAACTGCAAAAATCCAGTTTACAGTGAGGTGCCTGATAACTCTTTACTCTTATTCCTCTTCTTTCCCTATGCTGTTCTTACTGGGGTTGTACTGATTTCTCATATGTTCAGGATTCAAGTTGGCTCGTTTTAGAAGATGACAGTATAAGCTGGTAGGATTTAAGCAGGTGTTCAAACAATAAGGAGGATTACCATTTTGTATTTATCTCATAAAACTAAGGGATTTGGGAACTGATGTTTTAAAAGCATAATCTCGTTATTGAGAAAATAGTGATGGAAAACATTAAGAAGGACTTGTGCTTGCAGAGTGTGTTGTAAACACCAAGTATTCAACCTGTATTGGTTTTATAGTAATACTTATGCTTCCCTCCAATATTTGTCCAGTTTAAGAAATGGGAAAGATTGAGAAAGAATTTCTCACTCTCTTAGGGTAATATAGTGAAAAATCTGTTGTTGGCAAACAGAAGGAAATACGTGTCCATAAGGAAATTAAAGGTTTGGAAATAGCTAATAAATGGCACAGTAAAGTCCACAGTAAGAGCTTTGTGATCTAATGCCTTGTACCAAATCCATACCTGTTGAGTCTTGATTTATGTTTTAAAAAACCGATAACTTTTTTCTTTTTTATTCATGTAGTTCTTTATCTTTGATCAAGGCATGCTTCTTGCACGTGTGGCATCAGTCACGTGCATCATCCCTGTGTGCGTGGAAGCTTGGAATTGCTATTCCACTCTTCTTGCCTGTGAACGCTGTTATTGTTTGGCTATGGTTTCTTTTATGTGGTTTAGTGTAATCCACTTCAAATAATTAGACCTTACAGTTGATATTTCTAGTATAGAAGAATTATTGTACTTTAAAATCCCTGCCCTAATCTGCTTTATAACAAAATCCTTATGTAGACAAGACCTGCAAATCAGTTTTTAGTGTTCTTCATTGGTATCAATAGTTAGGGGCAGGAATTTTGTGTTGGCTATCACCTCATCATTAATAATATGCCCTGATTAGTTGTTTTGGGTAGTGGATCCTAAAAAAGATACCACTTCAGGCTGAGTTGAGAACAATTTACTATTTTTTTAGCACTCTTGAAGAAGACAATAACTCTGTAAACTTACTGTCTTTAAATACGAAACAAACAGTAGGATTAGACTTGAATGTTATGTGTGTTGAAGATACTAATGATGAAATATTTCCAGCATCACTAAGACTTTCCACCTACACTACTACTGTTTGTTGTGTAAGTTTATAGCAAATTATGGGCAGTGAGCCTGAGGCAGGTTTTAATATCAATGTTTGCAGAAGTTTTAAAGAGCTTCCATCCTTCTGTGCAAACACTTACATCAACACTGAAAATACTTCAGATCCTGGGGGGTTTTTGACTGATTGAATGAAAGTGAGAAATTGAATGGAACTTGCTGTATGATGCAGTTAGTACAAAGACAGTCTCAAGGATCTGTTTCATTTGAGGTTTGCTTTTTGTGGGAGTTTGAGGTTTTCATGGCATGGGTTTGGTTGTGTAGGTGTCTTGGGTTTTTGGGTTTGTTTGTTTGTTTTTGTTTGAAGTTTTTGGGTGGCGTTTTTTTGGTTTTTTTTTCTCTACAGATTCATCTGCTTCAGAAAAATGGGAAACAGTGGCAGCATTTTTGCACAGAAATGAAGAAGCAGTATCATGTCACAATCCTTGTTTATTTTTTATTCACCAGTTCACCCCATTCCAAGTAGAAGTGGGAGGAATTGTAGTGCTTGTAGCAAGAATGATAAATATCATGTAGCCAAGTATTACTAGGAACAAGATGAAAAATTTCTAATAGAACATAATCTTGTCATGTGACTTGCCCTTTATATTTTTATGTGCACATATACATCCAAAATAGCAAATCTTGTATTAAAGAAATAAATGGAAAAGGCCTTAGCTGCATGCTATATGAAGAGGTATTTCAGTATTGCTTCTCATTTATGGAATGTTTGCTTTAGGGGTGGAAGGGAATCAAATTTGTTTAATGAGGGCATCCTAGAGCATGTTTACAGTCCTTTTGACATCTAAAATGTGTTTGTGTACTGAACCTTAATTCTCATATAGACAGTAAACTATTTTTGTTCACACTAGAATTCATCCTTTGGCATCCTCAGTAACATGTATAATACATGGAACAGTTTAGTATGTCACCATTAACCTGGTTTGCGTTTATTGTTCTGCCATTATTTCTAGTTTGCAACAGTGAAAAAATAATCACAATGTTGAGAATGTGAGTGTTTTCTGTAGTTCTTGGTGCTGTCCAAATACATGGGAAAAGATACTCCGTTCTCTAGACAGTGTTAAGGGCAGGTAGCAGAGCTCTTCTATCATAGTATGGGGCTGCTTGCTATCATCAATGTCATCAGTGTGTCAGGAGCAGGGATGGAAACTCCCAAACTCCCATTCTCAACTCCTCTCTGTAGCACCAAACCCACCACACTGACTCCATGGCTTTTTCTGAACCCTTAAGCTCTGCTGCTGTGCAAAGCAATGTGGCTGGGAGACCTGTCAGAGTCTGACGCTGTGAACACTGTTGCTACCATGGCAGTGTCACTTTTGGAATATTCAGGAAATGAATTGGTGATTGTCTTTCACAGAAGCTCACAGCTGCTCCATGAAATTGCTCACAGGGAAAGCATCCTTAAGGAGTTCCTTACTTTGAACAGTGTCATACTGGGTTATGATCTTTACGAGGGCAAGCTGGGAGTTATTACGGAAAACCTTAAGATACCACTGCCATGCGGAAAAGGACCCCACAACTAGGTAGTTGTTGAGAAGGTACGTTTATTCAGAGCTGGGTGCATGAGGGATTGCTCCGCCAAAAACATGCACCCCCTGTCTGTGCTCACAGGCTTGCTTAAATACATTTACAACATTCATATTCATTATTTCCATATACATATGCATTATTTTTTTGGAAAAGGTAGGTTTATTCTAATCAGTTCCAAGAAGTAATTTCCATTTTCTCTGCCCTGCGCTCCTCCCATCTGAGTTTGCGCAGTGGTTTCCATTTTTCCTGGGCCGGGGTCTTTGGGAGTATTGGGGATGAAGATCGTGGGTCTTCCTCGCTGTGTCCTTTTCAACTTGGCTCAAAAAGTAACTTAAACCAGTTTTGTTGGCAACTCAAACCAGTCTAATTAGCAAACTTCTATAATTATCTTATTTTCTTGACATATTTTCTGATTTATCTTAGTTTCATATGGTGTCCATTCTGTTTTAGAAGCCTCAAGGCCAGGTACTGATAGCAACCATAATATATTCCCTGTTTCTATATTTGTAGCTATTTATGGCCTCAACCATGCAGTCTATCTTTGTGACTTCAGCAAAAGTCTCTACAATTATTTTGATTAACCCTCTCAGTGTTAGTTCCCTATAGATACCTTACATCACCATTGCCAGCAGGGATGACTAGATCTTGTTTTTTCCCCAATTTAGACGAGTTAACAATTTACCTTACAATGAAGAAGTTGTATGTGATGCTTCCACTAAAAATATTCCTTTCTGTGACTTTCAGGACTCTTCCAGTGAAACGCTTTTTGTGTGTGGGACACTTGCTGCAATCCTGCTTGGCTACATTGAGGGCAACACAACCATGTTAATTCAGACTTTTCTTTTGCATTCTGTAAATAAATTTAACAGTATTTTGTACGCATGTTGTTTTTCAGTGCTTTCGAAGTTTAGGGATTTTTAATTGGGGCTTGGCAACTCTTGGATGTCTCTTTTAACCAATTTAGTGCAAATTTCCATTTAGAGCTTGATTTCTTCAGAAGGACTTTTCCTTTTTTGGATTGAGAGGATGGTAAGAAGTACTTTGTGATGATTTCTCATATAAATGTATGTGGATTCTCCACATGGATGTTTGTTTTTTCTTTTATGGCAAACGAAAATATTGATTTGGTTGTCTTCCTACCAGGTTGGTGATTGGATGAATATGTCTGTTGGTTCAGAGAGGAGGCAGATATTTGATAGACACAAAGAGCTGGCCTTAAAAATCAGAAGTGTGGTTAGACTTTGGTGTTCTGCAACTCAGTTTAATACACTGAATTCTTTAGTTGCAGAAATTAATGTGTAATGAAGTAACTAAATAGCTTTTATGATTTAGCACCTGTGCTTGTGGTTAGAGCTTATCTGTGATGTCCAGTAAGAGAAACTGAAGGTTTCTGAAGGAAAAGCTCTAATTTCTAAGAAGCAGCATCAGCAAAAATCTACATTTGTAATTCCTTAACAGCTATAAGAGATGTTAAAAGTGGATTTGTCATCTAGTCCTTTACAAAATGTTTGATTAATGGTGGGAGAAGGAGGGACTCCTGTTAGTTTTGGAGCAGAATCTGTGACATAAATCATCCTTTTTTTAAATTTTACTAGATGGGGAAAATGGAAATGTGATGTTTCAGTGTAGTAATAATGTGATGGAAAAATGTAAGTAGTTCAGTCTTTGAGATGTAGCCTCAGTCATCTGATGTTGCTGTCTGTATACCAAAAGCTTGAAAGAAGAAAAATCTGAGTAATAACATGCATAGTGCTCTGCTTTTAAATTTATGAACCATATAGAAAATACTAATATTGTCTGGTTTAAATATAAGTTAATCTATTCTTTGGTAAAGCATTCTAAAGTCCTGACCTTCTGTTTTTTGCCTTTCCAAAACCTCTAGCTCTTTATATTACTTGGTATTTCACAGGATAACTTCCTGTAAATGATGTCAGGGTAATTTCATTATTTTTTAGGATTTTCCTGAATGTTAAGTAGGATAGCTGCTTGTTTGGGTTGTTTTGTTTAAAAAAATAAATTATTCTTACCCCCAGAAAGTTTCGCCCTCTTTTTCTCCAAGTTTATTGTAGCAAGGAAATAAAGAATGAGTAGAGTTATGTTTTCAACATGTTAAATAGGCTGGAAAATGGGGCAATTGTCTGCCTGGCGCCTAGATGTGTTTTAATAGCAAGGGAAAGCCATTAGCATAGGCAGTGGAGTGATGGTAATGCCTGCAGGAACAAAAGGGTCTACGTGTTTTTTTCAAATTAATTTTAAAAAACATTTGCAAGAGGTTCGGCTGCCTACCGTTTGTAAACACGCTGTAGCATCCTTCAACATACCAGATGTTTCTGCCCAGGCTGCTCAGAGCTCATGAGCAGCGGCAGCCACACAATGTGGCTTTTCTTTCTGAATCCTTTTCAGCTAATTGGTGATAAAATACTTGCAGTGACTGCTGGCATTACCTCCAAGTAAATGGTGTTTACAGAAACACTATCTCTTTAAATGTTTTTCGCAAATGGAGGGGAAGGAGTCTTCTTACTAGGTTGGAATTTGTCATTAGATACCAATCATTGCTCTGAAAATCACAGCTGGCTGAATACCATGCTGTTAAGTGTGAGAGAGCACATCCAGAACCCATGTGGATTTTGTCAATGCACGTGCTCCTAAATGATTGGCATTTCTGAAATGCTGTGCTTGAAACTTGGTGGTCAGCTTGTCTATTACCATAATATGTATTTATTATATCCTGAATTTTCAAACAATGCAGGGAAATTACTCGCTCATTAGGTTTTGTCCATTAAGTATTCTACCGGTGAATAGAATTACAGGAATGGGCTGGGGTTTACAACTAGGCAGAATATACTGGCATGTGAAAATCTGGCCATTCTTCATGTGATACATATTATTTGGTTGTAATTTTTAAAAAAAAAAATTTTAAAAGGTTCTTTGTTAATTAGAAATACTGCAGGCTGACTTGGGAAATGCAGGGAGCTTTCCCAGGGTGTCCTTTCCACATCTTTAAGAGCACAGAGGGTTGGAGACAGCAGTGCCACACATGAAAAGCTGGCAAGGCAGAATTGGTGAGAGGAAAGCAGTTAAAATATTTCTGAAATACTCTGGATTTGGTATATTTACTATTGTTTATCTGCTTTTACCATATTTAATATTGTTTCTAGGTACTTATTTCAGCACTTTATCTGTGTCTAAAAGGGTTAGAATAGAGCACTTTGCAGCTCCCTTGTTGCCTCTGTAACGCAGTGTCTTAAACCAATCTTAATGTTTTAAAGCCAATTAAAATTGTGTTAGAGTTGAGGTGGTCCTATACAATCTTTACTCCTTGTTCATAGTCTTTGGTGAAATGATCATAGAACATTCACAGTTCTGTTGTAAAAAGCAATATACAAGTTCTCAGTTAATGAGCATCTGTTTAGTATTTTCTTTTCCCTTGTTGGAATCCCAGACTTTATTTATGGCAAACCACTCAAAATCTGACCTGAAGGAGGAGGGATCTGAATACGGGTATTTCCAATCCAAGATGTGTCCTAATTATATGACTTATGAAATAAAAGGAGGATACTGTCACTTACTACACTGTTTACTAATTCATGCCTTTTGTTCTATTAAGGTAAAAAGAAAAAAAGAAAAAAGTAGCAGTACTTTGCTTCAGGCTGAAAAGAACATATTTCTCTCCCCAGGAACCAAACACCAAAATGACTTGCTTTCAATTTTCCCCCTCTTTTGCTGCTTAACCAAAAATCAGTTACTTGTGTAAGCAGAATTCTGGCTACAAATCTGCAGCTCAGCTACAAACAATGTCACTACAGAAACTTCTGTCATCCATAAGCTTAAAAGAGAAATGCTTCTTATTTAGCATATTGAAGAGTGAAGAGTGATTTATTACTCTCCTGATTTTTTCCCCCTTGTGTTCTGACTTTAAGCTTAATGATACTCATTGAAAGGTATAATGCACTGTATTGCAAGAGTCTTTTTGTGCATCAACTACAACAGTATTGTACTAAGTGATAATGACTTCATAACACTGGAATAAATTTGCTTTAAGATACACATTTATTGCTTTGTAAGGCAGAGAAATTCTTAGCAGTAGTTGAACAGAAATAGTCTTTTGTGTGTTCTTGTTTTAAATTGAACAATTTTAGTACATGCGTTAGTCTGAATTTTCCTGAAACTGTTTCCAGTAACTTCTTTTATTTTCTGGGTCATGCCCATGTTGTCTGTTTAGTTTGTGTGAAAACACTTGTATTGTTACAGTTGTAACTTTATTACTGTGAATCTCCAGCCTTTATTTGCCTTCTTTAGAGCCAGATATTTCTGGCCCATAACATCAGTGACAGTTCATCCACGGCTCCATCTGTCTCTCAGTCCACTTTTTGTATCTTAATGCACTTCTTGCTTAGCCTGACTTGGAAAACATTTGATTATATAAACATGCAAAAATGTTACTTTCCCCTCTGAACTCACCTCCAAATGATGAGGTAACTTAAGGATCTCTTTCAGTTGGTTTTATCCTGAGTTATCACTGCACAATATAGTGGTTTTCCAGTACTGGTCTAGATTTCTAATACGTTCAAGTTGAGCAGTGTTGGCCTGTGGTTGAAACTTGTGATCTCACTGTACAGGGATCTCATAATATGTATTTATTGATTTGTTTGTTTGTCCATTTATTTATTTACTGTAGAATGCTGACACTTAGCATGATAATGATATAATTTCATATTATATCATATAATTAGATAATACTTATAATCATAATTATACCATTTTATGTTACATTTACCTATCCAAACTATTATTTCAAAAAGATAAGCTCTGTTTGTAGAAGTACAATTGAATAGCTAATTATCTTTAAATATGTTAAACATTATACATTTAAATACATTAAAACATTTATAGTAGTGCCTAATAAAATTGTTATAAATCAATAATTTATTAATATCTTAAATGAAAAATGTGAAAAACTTAGGCTTAAGAATGTAATTTGTCAGTGTTTGAATGTGAAGGAAAGTAATGAGCTTTCTGCTGTCTTCTGTGGAAAGGAAAAGGAATTTGGAAAATTTCAGTGTTTTTGCAGAAATTTAGGTAGGTGTTTGTTGCTTTTTTTCTTTTTTAGTAGAATAATAATTAACTGATCTCAGTGGAAACCTGTGAGCTGTCTGACTCTTCTTGTCTACAGTACTTGAGAGACTTTAGCTGAGTTCCAGCAGGAGCTGGTTCCATGGTGCCGTGGCTCAGCTGCCTTAATCCTTTGGACTGAACTTCTCATGACTCCCAACAGATGTTTTGCCTTTAATGGTCACTTTAACCTTCTGACCAGGCTGGTTCCTTGCTTCCCAGAGCATGCCAGCATAGTTCACAACTGGAATGTAGTTTGACATCAGGAATGAAATTTCATGGATTTCTTTGTCACTTAGTTGTCAACCAAATGTCCCAACAGCCACTTTCGTCACAACAGGCAGAGTGTGTTTAAAAGGATAAGACAGTACTATAATAAAAAGATTATATGAATAATTAGAATCTGTTGGTGTTCCGAATGGTTTAAGGCACAATCATTGGAGTTCTAAGTACTGTATTTTTGTAAGACTTCAAGACTAAGTATCTTCATCTCTATAAGTAGAGCAGAGGCAAGCTGGTACACCCACATAACTTGAATATTATCTGTCTGTACTGTTAGTGCTTCCAGTATAGATCTCCCTAGCTCGACTCTGGTTTTTTTATGGTCATCTGTTTGTATGTACATGCATATGCCTGTCTGATCTTCTGACAATCTGGCAGGTCTATTCTAAAATTAATTTTCTTTTTACTTCTCAGAAACAGGGCATAGTGGTATTATGAGCTATTCCACTGAGCTTAGTACAGTCAAGTCACGTTAATGCCACTTTCTGCTTTCAGTCATACTTAAAAATTAATTAGTAATGAGAGGAAGATTGACAATAGAAAAATGTAGGTCTTTACTACTGCTTCTGGCTATTCACTCCTAGCCACCACTAATCTGTTCAAACGTGCCCTTCTGCTCTCCTTACCTATTTCAGTTATGAATAACAGGAGTTTCTGCTTTCTGGTAGCACTCAAGTAATTCCAAGTCACTTGTAAAACAGGGTGGATGTATACTTGCTGTCTTACAGTGTTGTACTAGATACTAAATTATGAGCGCACAGGTTCAGCATGTGATAAGCCTGAAGAATTTTGGATGGAATGGTGGAGAATTTCTGGAAGAACAGAGCAGTGGTCGCTCAGGTGATCTCAGGTCAGTGTAGGTGGGACTTGCCCAGGGAAGTCTGTGTGTGCTGCTCACAGTGGAGGTTCAGGGCAGATGTCCTGACTGGAATGTGAGGAGAGATGACCTGGAAAATCATGGAATCATAGAATATTCTGAGTGGGAAGGACCCACAAGGATCATCCAGTCCAACTCCTGGCCCTGCAAAGACACCCCAACAATCCTACCCTGTCCCTGAGAGCGTTGTCCATAAGCTCCTGGAGCTGTGGCAGCCTTGGTGCTGTGCCCACTGCCCTGGGGAGCCTGGGCAGTGCCCACCACCCTCTGGGGGAAGAACCTTTCCCTGAGATCCAACCTAAGCCTGCCCTGGCACAGCTCCAGCCATTCCCTGGGTGCTCTCCCTGCTGACACCGAACAGAGATCAAAACTGCCCTTCCAGAGGAACTTCATGATGGTTACAAAAAGTTGAATGGTGATGTGCCAGCAAGGTAGAAAATAGTGGTCAGTGGGCTGCAGTGAAAGGTCTGCTCACCCCTTTAGCAGACTTGTGATGTAGAATGGGTTTCCATGCGTATTTTATGAATATAATGAACATGTTTCAATTACTAAAGGAAGAGTATTGTGGAAGACCTTTTACGTATTTCTCAGTTTAAATTCTGTCCTGGTTTCATCTGAGACAGAGCTTTCCCTTCTGACACGACTGATTCTAGATATATTTTTAAGTACTAATGTCTTATTTCCTTTTCCTCTCTGGTTTCAAGTTCCCCATTAAATTGGAAAGAGGTTATAGTTTTCATTTTATGGCCGAAGTTGCATGTTCATTGAAGTAAGTGGAAAATACACATACAAATGATGCTACTTTTGTGACTTCTTTTCTTTTGACTGTTATCACATAGAAAAAAAATAAATAATTTCTCCAGTACATGAAATAAATAATTTCTCCAGTATAGAAAAACTGATACTTCCTATGAGAAATAGAAGCTATGGTATAAATGAGGATTGTTTTTAGTTTTGTTTTTGTTTTTTTTTTAAAAGCCTCAACTCAGTTAATCCTCTGCATTCTCTGAGGTCTTGTTTTTTTTATTTTCTTTCTACCTTTAATTATGGAGGCAATTGCTGTGTGCTTATTTTTTTGCTCTTTGGGCATATGGGTAATAGATTACTGGCTGAAAATGACTGAATAACTTATTTTTTGAATTAAATTCCAAGGGCTAACTAATTAAATGTTGAATGTGAATTGGTATTCTTGCTTTTGTATGGCCGTAAGGAAATCCACATAATGTAATTTGTGAAGTAACTGAGATTAATTTCAAGAAATGGCACTGAAATTAATTGTATTAATGTAATAACACATTAAAAATATTTAATGCTTTCAACCAATAATTAATTTTTTAGAAATGTGAGCTTCTTTTGCATTTTGCTGACATAGGAAGAAATAATTAGAAGATACCTTCTCAACTGAAACACAAGTATTCCTGGAACAGTGGAACAGAGGTTTGTGTCTCAGTTTTAACTGAAATGTACCTCTGCAATTTGCTAGTTGCTCTTTTAAAGGTAAATTGCTGACAGTGAGTGAAAGGTGAGTTGAGGAATTGTGAAAATGGGCCTGAAGGATTGACAGGGCTGTCCTGTGTTAGTACATTCTTAGCATGTTTAGCACAATTTCTTTGCCATGGTATGAATGGTTGGTTTAGCCCATAATTCATAAGTATTTAGATTTATAAATATTTTATAAGGCATTATGTCCAAGTCATTCTGAAGTAAATGTACAAGAAGAAAGTTGGAAAAGCATAGGGAATTCTGTATGGAATTAAGGTGGAGGTTAGAGGGGGCTGGAGAGAAAGGAGGTGGTAACTTAATCTTTAAGAGCTGCAACATTATTTCCTAATGTCTCCTGCAGTCATGTTTTAGCTGATACTGCTTTTTCAGACCATGTGGTTTGGTTTTTGTCACTGTACTGCGAAGTAGGTATTGGATTTCTTATGATTCAAGTCAATGACAGCAGGCTGTACGACTGCAGTGTTAGACAAATAGGAGGGATAAAGTTAACACAGTGCAACATGGGGACTGTTCAGTTCCTGCTGAGTTTGGATACGGACTGTGATTCCTTTGCTTTATAGAGTGCCAGGCTCCAGCCACCTTTGGCCCCAGAGCTCACTGTATTTAGGAAATGTCACTGTTTCTTGAACACTTTATGCTGTGTATGAGGTGCACAAGTAACTAGAATGTTTAGCTTCATTCCTAATTACGGTTTACAATCCTGCGGAAGAACTTTAGCTAAGGTACAACCATGCTTTTAACAGGAGTTGTCTGGTGGCCACAGGCTTTAGGCTAAACATCAAAGGAGTGTTAGTCACCCCTGGAGTATGGATCAGTGTGTTTGTTCATGGGAAGAGAGTTCAATGGAAGGCAGTGGATGGGCTGTGCCTCCTAGTTCTCCCTGTTGTCTGCAGGCACAGGATCTGATCCCATGCTTAGGGATCCCTTTGGCATAAGGAGTCAGAGATGCTCCCCTCCCAGAACGGTTGCCAAGTCAGCACTTCTGCTGAGGACGTTACTTGTTTCTGATGCCTTTTCTTGCCCACTGAGGAAAGCGGAATTCTCCACAACTGCAGAGGAACCAGAGTTCGTTTATTAAATGGATATATCCCCTCCCAGTTTGTTCTCAGTTTTAGGCCATGTACAGATGTTTTATCAATTTTACTTGGAAACCAATAGAGAAAACCAACTTTGTGGAATTAGTGTAGACCCTTATGACAAAGTAGCGTCAGTTTAGTGAGTTTAGTCATATGATTAACATTAATATACCACCATTTTAAAAGATTCAAGCCTTCATAGGGTGTACTGCAGTTGCAGACCAAGACTGGTAATTGTAATATTAGATGGGTAGACATGTAAGTGTGTGAAGACAAGAACTTGATGTTTCTATTGGATTTTCTCTGTGCCTGTTGCATTTGGGAGGCCTCACTGTCTTCTGCTGACATCCTGCACTTAGACCTGTTTGTCTGCAACCACTGTTGTGCTGAATTTACAGTAAACAGTTTTGCACAGTTTTTGGCACTGACATCCAAAGATGCAGAATTTATTTTGAACATTTGTTACACAGCACAGTTAACTGAATTGTATCACTTTTTTATAGGAGTTTTTTCCCTCAAAACATTGTAAGCTGTTGGATATATGATAACCTCTGACAGTGCTCAGATAGCATTCCTGACACTGAATTTCAAGCCAACTGCAGTGCAGGCTAGTGTAGCTAATTGGTTTCTTTGGGATTGTCTTCACTGTGCAGACATTCCTGACACTCAATGTTCAAGCAAGCAAAGGAAACCTAAATCAAGCAGGATTTAGCCTGAGTTGATTGGCCTGTCTGAGAGTATAGAATAAAGCCTAAATTAGCACGACAGAAATGGTGTTGCTCAAATATCTTTCTATAATGTTTGGTTTGTCTCTTGGGTTTGTCTAACTGGAGAGAAGCTTCAGCACAGTTTACTAATGCTTCTAGAACTGGGAGAGCTCTGAGTGTTCAGTATTTATTCAATATGTGGAAAACCTGAGGAGAAAGTGGTATATAAAAATGAATCTATTGCTGCCTGTTAGTAAATTAGAATGATCTGAGAATAGTGACCACAGTGGCAATAGAGTCACTACCAGTTTGTGAATATTGTGCTGAACTTTGACTATTCATGTTCCACACATACACATTTGTGTTCAGAGAAGAATGGGAGCACTGTTGAGAAGTGTATATCTCATCAGAGATGGGTTTTCTTGGTGGAATAAAATTCAATACAAATGAAAAATCAGGCAGCAGTTCTGACAGGGTTCATATGTTAATCAGTTATTATACACTGGCAGTTGATCTGCTATTTCATATTATTAGTGGCATTATTTACTTTTGGTATATCTGCTGCAGCCTGACAAAATATAAAGCACTTGCTGACTTTTGAGTTGGGAGGATTATTCATTTAGAAAAATCGACTGGCATGGCTTCAGCACACTATTTATGTTCTTTTGGTGGCCCTATGAATGTCCTGTTCCCTGTGGAAGTGATGTGTGCACAGGGAGAGCTATGTTGGTGTGGATATCTGATATAACTGATGGTGTGTTTTCCTTTGTAGCTGAATTCTGCTGCTGATAAGTCTGTAAGGTGCACTTTGAACTCCGCATCATCTGCACTGCAGATTTTTTTCTGAGGCTGCTGTCTTGCCAATGTTTATTCCCATGAACAGTAATGAATTCTAATTATTGTGATATTTGTGGAGATGGAGTCCTCATTTTGACTAGCTTTCTTAGATTTGATCTTGGTGTGTCTTATAGACAAAGAAACTGTGAAAGGACATCTTTTTGAGACCAAAGTCAAGTTGTAGTTTTTTTAGTTAAAATTAAGAAGCAAACTGTCCTCAGTGAGATATTAAGGTTCACAAGAATTCAAGAATGTCAGAAGATATGCAATTCAAGCAGCTTCCCAAGGCCTGTTGATGCAATGCTGGGCTTGCAAATTGCGATGTACAGGCAGGAATTAGCTGCCTCACTTCAAGAATCTGGTTCACTTTGCAGAGGGTAAATGCTTCAGTTTCAAATCTTCCTTGTGGTCCCTGGAAGAATTATATCCCCCATCAACAAAACTAAAGAGAGTATTTTGCAGAATGAACACAGTCCAGAAAAAAGAAAAGGAGGTAGATATTCTACAACTGCAGCACCAGGATTCTTTTAATAAAAGTTCTCTGCTGGCTGGTAATTTTTTTAATACATTGTCAGTAAATGAACAGGTCAAACAGGTTCTGCCTGAATAGAATATACAGACCCAGAGTTCCTTTATTTGTAATTACGAGAGTGAATGAAAGCAAGGTGTGGTCTTTGGCCGGGAGGAGAATCAGGATCTGACTAGCTTGTGTGCCTTCAGGTGAATCCATCTTCCTGCCCGTGTTTCTCCAGCTGCCATAGAGGTGTGATACTTGCCTCAGGAGGGAACCGAATATATTCATGTGTGCAAGGTTCCTTGCAGACAAATTCTATGCACATAATATTTCTAACATGTGTGTATTACATGTCAGAAAATTTACTTGTTTAAAAATAAAAATACTGATCACATGGCTTCAGTTTAGTGTAGGTGCATTGTTTCTTCTCTTTATGAAAAGTAACTGGAAAAAATAGTAATTCCTTCAATTTTGTTATGGATGTCTAAGTATCTGACTTCAGAGAAAGCTTAAGATTGTGAATTTTTCCTGAGACAAGATATCTACATGGCTGAGTGCATTTGATGAATGAGACCCCTAAGAAGAAAATGTATTTTGACAGTCTTTACCTATCTACACCTTTTAAAAGTTGTTGTGTTCTGCCAAACCCAAACATTTTAACATTTCACAATCGGCCTTCAGAAATGTTCAGTTAAAAAGGTTTTTACTATTTTCTAGTTTTGAGCTCATGGATTCACTTTGAGGCCTGATTTACATGACTTTTTTATCTGTTAAAATTAAAAGCTGAAACTAAAATTGTGTACAATGCCCATGAGACAAAGAGGGCTTTGAGAAGAACATCAGTATTGCAAAACCTTGCCATATTATGGAGTTGCAACATAAAGAACATGGGGGGAAAAGGGGCAGGGTCACTGCTGTAGTCTACGTTTTTAGGACTGGAGTCTCCTTATTGCACCCATGGTCTCGAAACCCCAAAGTAAACACAGCTCTGGGTCGCGCAGGATTCGGTCCTGTCCGCAGTGCCGGGGCTGTGCCGGAGGTGGTTTGTTCGTCATTCCCGAGCAGACAGTGGGAACTGCAGCCGCCGGGCCGGCTCCGTGTTCCCGGCGGGATTCGCATCCCGAGGGAGGGCAGGTGTGGACGGCAGGGTGGGATCCCCGCGGAGGAGCGGGGCTGGCTCTGGCTCCGCTGTGCGGGCTCGCCCTGCCCTCCGGCTCCAGGGAAGAGCTCCTGTCAGCTCCTTTGGCACAGCCGGAGCACGGGAGGCGTGTTGGGAGCTGGGGCTCGTTCCACAGGGGCACTTTAGGCTTTGTGTGGAGATCCCTTTTTGGGCCGCTTTTTCCTTTTAGGTGCAGCTTTGCCACGGGGATGTTTCAACCCCCTGCCCAAATAGTGGCAAAGGCGGGGCTCTGAAAGATAAAATACTGGGAAATGGGGAATGTCAACCGGTTTTACTTACGGGTTCCACTTGTTTAATTTCAAATTTGTCGTCGTGCTTTGTAGGCTGAAACAATGCAAAGACATCTCAGCGGTTTTTAACGTGGTATGACCAATATATTGTGACTTACGGGAGATGCGGTGATTTGTGTCTCTCATCCTCTTCCACCACAGCCCCCTGGACTGATTTTGGGGGCAATATTTACTTTCCTCTCTCTGATATAGGTTCTTAACATTGTTTCATGGAGGATTTGATTTATGCATATATAGATAGAAAATAAGAATAATTTGAATTTTACTTGATGGAAAATTAGAAAAGAATAATTTGAATTTATCTTGTTTTAAATAGCTTTTACTTTTCTTCTTCTTAATCCAAAGTACCATTGTCAAAAGTGTATTTTAAAATACTTCTAAGAACATGGAATGATTTAGTAGAGTATCTGCTTGAATAAAGTGTGTGATAAAAAAAAGGGAAACAGTCATCAAATCTCTTCAAGCTGTATATTGGTAGAGTTTTATGTATTTGTTTCTGTTTAATTATGCCAATAGCATGCATGTGAGAATGTATTGCACATTAGTTTTGTTTTAATAAACTGTGGCAATGATGGTATTGAGAAAAATGAGCCTGGTTTTTAGAAGTCGTTATAGATACATACAGAACCTGTAACTTCACTCAGAGTGAGTTACCTATTTCCAAAAATAAGATAGGGAATAATGTAGGAAATAATAGCAAAACCTCCAGAAAGTATTTTCTCCATATTTCTTAAACCCTCACATTAATTTTGGTGATCTGTTTTGGAGGAGGCATTTGAAGTCTGACCTTTGTGTGCCTTTCTACTGCCCCTGTAAAAATCAGTTTAAGGAGAAGCTCAGAGGTGTTGGCACCCATATTTTGGGTGTTTCTGTGGATCCTGGCCCTGGCAGCGTGGGAGAAGGAGCTGCTGGGCTCTGGCGCCTCCAGCACTGAACTCAGGTGTGAGATCAGGGCAGAGAGAGGGGAAGGAAGAGCAAGGTGAGCTGTCTGAGTGCAGGGTGTGCCTTGGGAGGTAGCAGTGGATATTGGCAGGAGAATACAGGAGCTGGGACTGGTTGGGCAAGAGTTTGGGGCAAGTAGGTACTAGACATGGAACATTGGAAAGGAACATGGGAGTCTGGGGCTTGGGTGATAAGACAGCACAGAGTACATTTAGCTTCTTTGTCAAAAATGCCCTTGTACAGACCACTCCTGACTAGAAGCTGTTTTTCACTTAAGGCCTTAGTCTCACTTGCTGAGGGGGGCAGTGAAAGAACTATTTGATATTTGGGTGGTTTTTTTCACATTGTTTAGTGTAGAACCTAAACTTTATTTTCTGCCCACTGTTCAAACAAAGCCCAGCAGGCAGGATTGTTCAATTCCTTGTAGGTTTTTCGATGACACCTGTTACTGTGCTGCCACAAAGCTTCACAAACCTTTCATTAATCTTCACAACACCTTTTTGATATGATTCAATTCAATCATTGTTCAGGACCAGAGTCAGTAAATTTTTTATACAAAATGAGGTGAGGTTCTGTGGGAAAAGAGCCTGCAAGGTAATCAAGTGTAATCATGCACTGGCAAAGCAGGATTACCCCAAAAAATCCCTTTGCTGGTATTTTTTAACTTGTCAGTATTTGATTTTTACAATCACTGTGATGTTCTTTAGACATTTTTGTATGTTAAAAATCATATGTATCATTATCCTGAAAACAGCTTCATAAGGCATGTAATGGAAAGAGCAGGATACCTGCAGTGCTCAGGTTGTGTTTTTTTGTTTGTTTTGTTGTTGTATGGTTTTGTAACCTGTTTGCTGGTACTTCTTTTAAAACAGAACCACAGCTAAAAATGCTGACAAAACGAGACTTTACTTGGGGGGGTGTGTGTGTGTGTGTGTGTGCATTTTGGTGCCATTCAGCTCGTGAAGCAGTTAGTCAGGGCTACTCACATACCTTGAAGTCAGTTTTGCTTCTAGACCGATTACCAAGACAGACATAAACTCAGATATGCTCAATATTAAGGTTGTAAACTGAGAGCCTTTGATTTTGAGGATACAATATCATATTTCATGCATGGTTTAAATACTTGTCAGTGCACGTTATGTGTATTTGCCTGTTCATTTATCATTGTCTCAGCAAATCAGCAGTTAAGGCCAGTGATGTGACTCCCTGTTTAATTGTCCTGGCCCAGCCCAAGCAATCATTTTCATATGACAGTTCAATTTCTCTAACTTCTGGAAACAACTAGCCCAGAATTTTTGGCAATAATATGACTTTATGTAATTAGCTTAGCTCATCTCCTACAACTGACTGATCTTTTGCTTTTCTTGCTTGGGAGCTGGGATCTGTCTATAGGGGAATTTTATCTACAGTGGAGTCTTTATCAGAAGGAGCTGCTGGAACCATTTCCTCTTGAGCCCCCAGTCCTGTCACAAAATAAAGCCTTTTTTACCCTCTCCTCTTGAAAGAGCGGTATGTGAACTCCAGTATACTCAGGGTGACTCTCTCTTTTTTTAGCAATTTGGGAAGAAGATGGTGTGTCATTGGGTTAACAGAAGCAAACATTGCTTATCTTGAGTCCCTGTTCCTGTAGCTGAGAGTACCTGTAGCTCAAGAGAAAAAAAATAAGAGGTCAAGAGGAAAAGGACCAAGACACAGAGATAAGGTAGTACAAGGATAAGAGCGTGATCTGTTACTTCATCTTTGGGATTTCAGAATCCTGTATTTGTGTATCTTTTGGTATTGTGTGTGCTTAGGCTTGTCCTGTTGCTCCAGCATGGGCAGCAACCAGAAGCAGTGGAGCTGAGTAGCTGAGGCTGCTCTGGAGGGGAACAGGCAGAGGGGATTTTAAGGCCTCAGTTATGAAGTATTACACTTTGACTGGGAAGGGCAGGGAATTTGTGAGGGAGAAGGGAAGGCTCTGGGTAAGTTGGGGTTGATGAGCAAAGTAGGTTCTTAGTGCAGGAAGAGAGGGATGGAATTTAGGGCAGTCAGAGAACACATCTGGAGTAAGGATGGTGAGATCGTTGGAAGGAGATGGAGAAGCTTGTAGATAAATGAAAGGGGATGTTAAGATGGGAAACACTTTAAAATGCTGAGGAAGTTTTGGGGATGTTATGGAATATTTATCTTGTTTGAGAGGCACTGAATAGAGCTGAGTACAACTTGTGGCATGGGCAGTGTTCATCAGATGGGAAGTTTGACAACTTTATGGTAAACAAAAATGTAACATTTTGGTTTAAAATGGCATTTTTAGCACTGAAGTTTGGAAGCCCCATGTTGCTGTTACACTTTTGCTGTTACATGTGCTGGTCCCTTCCATTAAAGGTGGTGAGTGATCCTTGTGAGCACTGTGTTCCCTAAGGAAGCAGGGAAGCAATAGGAAATACATGTAATTATAGAGTTGGTCATTTTGTC
The DNA here is from genome assembly GCA_013396755.1 of Sclerurus mexicanus. Taxonomy (NCBI): domain Eukaryota; kingdom Metazoa; phylum Chordata; class Aves; order Passeriformes; family Furnariidae; genus Sclerurus; species Sclerurus mexicanus. The sequence continues at coordinate 199,757 of VWZF01004715.1, read as the reverse complement.
AGAAAGATGGAAATTAATAACAAATAAGTAGGTTTTTTAGTGCAGAACATGAAAAAATTATTTAACCCTTGTTTCTGGGTTTTTTGAGTGAACATAGTAAAAGCACAACAAGAAAAGCTAGTGTTGATTCCATTGAAAAATAGTTTTGATTGAGAATTTCCAGCAATCTCTGAGTTTGAGACTAAAAATGGCCTTTTCAGAAAGAAAAATTTCTTACCTTGTGTGAACCTGTAGAATTGGAAATGGTAACTTTGATCCATTGGAAAAAGGAGCATTTCAGCTTCTTATTCACTGTCAGTAATTTTCATGGGTGTAAAGCAGGAGTGTTTGAATCTGATGGTAGTGTTTTGGAACAGGAAAGGCTTGACTACTTTTGTGAGGGTTTTCCTTATACAAGCGTTGGTGGGGATGTTTATGAGACCTGTGAATTTGTGCTTATGGACAGCAAGGGCATCCTCTGCAGTAGGCAGTGGAATTACTACCGTTTTTAAGTACCTTCCACTACCATGGAAGGATGTGGCTCAAGTCCTGGGTCAGTGTGATCCCACTGATGGGAGTGAAATGGCTGCTTCCAGTTGCCAGCTGTGTTGTTTTGGAGACACAAAGTACCTGCTGGAGCAGCAGCTGCTGCCAGAGGCCTCACACAGGATATTTGTACCCATTTAATATCTTCACCCATACAGCTAAATGTGGCTATTGCCAAAAAAACCCCCACCAAACCCAAGTGGGAGCTCAGGGAGGACTTGCCTGTGCCCTGCCTTGGGCTCTGGATTTTCTGTCCACTCACCCTGTCCTCAGTTCCCAAGTGAAAATGGGCTATGTTACGAGAGCAGGTGTGTTTAGTTTGGGGTAGGAGACCAATGGTTTTCTGGGGATGATGAGGGGAAGACTGGAAGAAAGAAGGAGAAGGTTCTTGCTGATGAGGACAGGTTTTAATTAACTGAAAAGCTTTGTGAGTTGTTAAATGCCTCGGAGTTTTTTGATCTGATATGAAATGGCTGGCTCTAACTCTTTAAATATTTACAAGTAAGTGATTTGAATTTTTCATTTACATTCACAGTGATATACCGTTTAAAATGTCTGTGTCTTCAAAAAAGTGAGCAATACAGAGTAAGATCTGCAGGACAGTAAGATATTAAAAAAAAAAAAAATAAGAAATTCAGCTGCCAGTCCAGACAAGCCATTACCATCCGTTCCTGGGCCCTAGAAGAGCTTGCAACTCCAGACATTCTTGGGCATCACTATATTTTTTGTTTCCCTGGCATTTTATTTCAGTGGAAACTGGAGCCAGGGTGCCTCCTGGCAATGGAGCACTTCCTAACACGTTATCCAGCAGTTTATGAGTCCAGTACACATACACACTCATAAACAGATTTCCTTACTAGATAATACTATGTGTGAATTTTTTAAGCAGCATTGCATAAGTTAAGGTATGACAAGAATGAAAGAATATACAAATTATTTTGTTACAACTTAATATTAGATGTAAGTCTACTATTCCACTCTTGAGAAGCTCCACTGATAATAACAGAAACATCTTTTGTGTTCTGTAATGTGTGGCATGTTTTTTTAAACCTTCAGCTAGTGAAGGACAGGTAAAACAAGAAGGCAGGCGCTAACTTTATTCAGAGATGGTCTAACTGGTGGGGCTTTTTTTTTTTAAGGATGTGAAAGGGAGCAGGTAGTTTATGAATAAAAGCTATTTGCAATGCACCTTTATGATTTAAAAAAAAAAAGTGTAAGAGTGCACATCTGGAAGAATGTGTGTTTTGATACCTTCTTTTCCACTGCTGCAGCTGTCAGTACTTAACGCTTCATAAGAAGTGTATGAAGTTGGCATGTTTTGTGGCACCTGACTCACTGAGCAGAGCTGAGGTGTGTTGTGCTCTCTGTGAGTCTGAGAGGCACAGCTGTGAGACATAGCTGCTTGCAAGGGACTTTAAATGTAATTTTCCTTATTATGCCTCTCTGAGCTTTGTGTGTGTTCAATCCATTTTAACTGTATGTCCTCATCAAATCTGAACGCATTTCAAAGCAAAGACCCCATCTTGCTTCAAGGAGAATTTTTGTTTTGTTTTCTGTGAAATGTATTCTAACTGAAATACAAGAATCGAGGTGATAAGTGCAGCAGTTTTGCAGTGGAGTGTGTGGAAGAAGAAAAGCAGCATTTTGCTTCAGGCACATCGCCACCTAGCAGCTGGCAACTCAAATTTGCTCATTTTTTAGTTTAAGAAAAAAGGTAAAACCTGTTTTTAAGTGCTCTTGCTTTATTCCTCCACCACCTCCTTGGTATATATTGAGGTGTCAGTACATGCCTGTCTGACCTTAAAGAGCTGCAGCAGGTAATTGTCCATTCAAAAATGAAATTACACGAAGCAGAACTGTGTGGTCACACGGACATATCAGGGTGCGTCTCACCTCTATAGAGACTGTTTTTTCTTTCAGTTGCAAAATTGGTTACTGTATAAGTAGTTGCTCTTTGCTGATGATCATAAGGCTGAAATTTCAGTTGTCTCTCCTGATTCTTGGCCAGTGATACTCATTTTCCCACTGAAAGGTGGTGTGTGGAGTGGAGACCAAGCTGATAAAACTGCACCAAAGGCATTTTCTCAAGCTCTTCAGCATTGCTACCTGAGCCAGCTGCAAGTGTGAGAATAAAGAGGGAGGAGAGCAGGGAAGAGCGATGGTTGACTGGCTGAGGACAGCAGAGAAAAGGCAGACAGCAGAGCTCTGGGGTAGCTTGCTTGAAAACATTCTAAAGCAGCTCAATGTATGTTTAACTCCTGTCAAAACCATGTAAACTCTTAATGTTAAATCTCATATTATAAACTTGATATATTAAGGATTTTTTCCCTACAAAAATTCAAGTAATCAAAAGAATATAGAGTTGTACCTCATTGCACTCTACAACTTCTTTGTAAGGGTCTGAGGAGGGGCAGGCACTGATCTCTGCTCTGGGCGGACCATGGGCAGGACCCAGGGAATGGCTGGAGTTGTGTCAAGGCAGGCTAAGTTTGGATCTCAGGAAAAGGTTCTTCCCCCAGAGGGTGGTCAGGCACTGAACAGGCTCCCCAGGGCAGTGGGCACAGCACTAAGGCTGGCAGAGCTCCAGGAGCATTTGGATGATACTCCGGGACATGTGGAGTAACTCTTGGGGATGGGCCTGTGCAAGGCTGAGGGTTGAACTCTGTGATCCTTGTGGGTCCCCTCCAGCTCAGCATATTCTGTGATTTTTATGTTAAGTCTTATTATTGTTCAAATAAGCCAGGCCTGTCTGCTTTTATCATGGAGAAATTTTATCAGTATTAAGGACCAGTGACTTGATAACCTACTACACTCATAACATGCACTGTAACTCTTTGAAAAGGTAAGTTTCTCAAGCTCTTTTTAAATCTGAAAAATGCTGTGTGGTTCTCCTCAGCCATTGGTACATCCACACCAGTGCTTTAGTTGGGGCAGATGTTTGCTTTCAAAGTGACCCTCCTGATTTCCCTCCTTTGATCTGCGTCACAGAGGGGTCTTGGCCATGGACTAGATACTGTTCATATGAGACACTGGCAGAAATGCAATGAGGGTGCCCCTGATGTGCTCCAGCTGCTAAAGGACATTGGTCTGTCTGTCTGGACAAAGGTCAGCTCAGCAAAAACACGTGGAGCAGAGAAGGTTGAGTCCCCTGCTCCAGGTGCTTCACACCACTGTATGCCCCAAGAGAAAATTTGGTATTTTCTTATTGTGAGAACTGTAGAAGAGCATAGAAATCTTTCAAACTCCACCCTAATGCAGGTATCAATGCAGGTGTCTGCCCATGAAGGGGGCTTGAAACTAGATGATATTTAAGGTCCTTTCCAACCCAAATCATTCTCTGACTGACTGGCAAAAAGACACCTTTATCCACCTGGGTTTGACAATAGTGGTTTTTCCACTCATTAAACCATCTTTTTTTTTTTTTTTCCTTATTTTGCTTTCCATGCTTCAGTACACTTCTACGATAGGACATTCTTGTGTGAAGACTGAATTTGCTTTCCTGTGTTAAAGTGAACCAGAAGATCACTATCCATCTGCTATGCGGGATAATTTGAATCAAGTCCCATGTGGAGTCTGGAGTGATTCCAAGCCCTGTGGATTTCCCATTACCTCTAGGGGATGCTGTTGTGTTAAGATTCCAGTGTTATAACATTTGATTTTTAGATTTGGGTATTTATCTACTTGACAGGAGGAGAAAGTGTGCAATTCTATAGGAAGTACTCCAGCTAACATGAAGCAGAGATACTGCAGCTTGTAACTCTGTTTGCAACTATCAATACACAGAAGAACAGAAGGAACTAATGAAGGTCCTGGGGATGTTACTAGCTCATTTTTCAGTGTATGTTCCATCTAACCTGATGCTCATGCATTGATTATTGATTTCAGTTCTGTGGAAGGTCTCTCAGACAGGTGAAGTGTTTGATGAACAATCAACACTTGTTCAGAGCAATCTGGATCAAGAATTTGTTGGCAGTGTTGCCTAAAATGGAGGAGAAAAAATTCTAAATAATACCAAATGCTTTATAGTGACCCTATCAATATTTAATGTCTGCTGGATTTGAATTTGTTGAGCTGATAAGTTTTCTTTCAAAGAAAAGTTTCCTATGAATGGATTTTGGATTTATAATATAAAAGATATGTTGGCATTGATAATTTTCCCCCCATTCTTTCACTAGGCATTACCTTATTTTCAGCATAGCCATTTTAATTTAGAAGTTCATAAAGCTCCCAGTGTTTGGTACCAGTTTATTGTTATTTATTGTGAAGCATCTGAGTTACTCATTACACAACATTTGACAAGTCCAGTCAGAGTGTACTGTACTGCTGAAAGCCATTCACATAACAGGGATCATCACTGCCTAAAAATCTGTACGCCAGTGGCAACTGCTCTCATAAAGAAGAATTATTTATTAGTGTCTGGACAGCACTACTAAGTGTTCAGTGGTTTGTGGACAACACCAAACCATGTTTTTCCATACAGCTTAAAGAAATAGGTATCTTTGAATATAAAGGAGAATTCATATTGGGCTTGGAACTGTAATGCCTATGTGTAGCTAACACAGTGTGCACACTCTACCTTGTAGGCCACTGCTTTAAAGTGCTTTAGGAGTGTAGAAAAATAGTGCTTTCTTTTCTTCCTCATCACCTGCACCTCTCACAAAGATTTAAGCATTTTAAATTGGAAAAATTAAATACTTGTCTTTTCTTATCCTTTCCAAGTATCCATTAAATGTGTAGCATTAATGTAAATTCAAGGATGCTCTCTACGTTAAAAATTGTACATATCAAAATATTGTCCCTAAAATCTTATGTATACTTATGTAAGGAACTTGCATTTCATGCTGAGGAAACATCTCTTCTGTTAATGTTGTAGGTGTGGATTTTACTGCAGTTTATATCTTAGAAGGCTAAGGCCTCTCAATTCCCTTATTAGATGTCCGGTTTAATTTGATGCATTGGTGTAAAATATCTTTGAGTATGCATAATATGGTGTGCTATACATAACTTCTAGTCCCCCTCCTTAAAAATCAGAATGAGCTTCTCTTTATTAAAAATATTTCTCTTTCTAAAAAATACCATGTGGTACTTTAGTCTGTGTGATTGCAACTTTTGCAGTAACAAATCCTGTGAGGTGAAAAACAACTGCAACCTTTTATTAGGTACCATCCAAAAACTAACTTAATGAGGTAACTTAATGTTTCCTCAGCATTAAGGATCCATAAGTTTTTGCACCCTGTTAAAGGTGTGCAGATTAATACCACTTTCAATTAGGAAAGTGCCCTTGTTGTATATAAATAATCAATAAAGTGCTTCTTAACCTTCAAATCCCCCACCATTCAGGGATTTGTTTCTTGCTGTGTTGAATTCAGCACAGAGGCTGTTCTCCTTCAGCTGAAGCACCTAGATAGGTAACACACAGGACTGCTTTGTGTATCTCAAATGAGGAGAAACCTTATTTAGGTTCTAGGCAATCTTTCTTAGCAGATTCATTAGATAGCATAGTAAGTTTAGCTAAACTACTTTTTTTTTACTGAAATACTCAGAGCATTCAAGCAGTAATTTTCAAAATGCCATCACAAAACATGACTCCATGAGTTGTCTCTGTCATGTCATATCTTCCCCTTCTCCAACAGGGGGG
>VWZF01004715.1:0-190923 GCA_013396755.1 Sclerurus mexicanus | reverse complement strand
CGGGATCGGGATCGGGATCGGAGCGGGGCCCCGGCGGGCAGTGCTGGGCACTGCCGCTGTCAGCGCCGGCGCTTGCAGCGGGTTCCCCGTCCCCGGGAACTGCCCTCCCTTCTCTCACCTGCCGCCTTTTCCCGACGGGTTTGCTTTGCTTTCCCTTTTTTTTTTTTCTAAATTAAAAAAAGCTGCGGACAAAGCCTGGGGAAGCCCTCGCACAGCCCCCGCCCCGCAGCGCGTCCCCCCCGCGGGCCTGCCGGGAGCTGCGGTGGAGCCGCCGCCATCCCCGTCCCGACCCCGCCGCCCGGGCCGGAGCGGGCGAGCCGGTCCTCTCCGCCAGCCCGATAAATGCTGTTTATGAGGATGGACCTGTTGAACTACCAGTACTTGGACAAGATGAACAACAATATCGGCATCCTGTGCTACGAAGGTAATGGTGCCTTTCCACGGGAAATCAGTGGTGCTCCTCCACGGGAGGGCAATGGATCCCTTCCACGGGAAGGCAGTGCTTCCCTTCCTCGGGGAGGGGATGGATCCCTTCGCCGAGCGCTGTTTGCTGTTGTTTGTCAGCAGGAACGTTCCCTCTGGAGAGCGGCGCCGGCGGTATGGGACACCCCGCGGGCAGTTGTCAGAGCTTTGTTTGGGGGCAGGAATGTCTTTCTTTTTCTTTGGTTTTTCTGTTCTTTTTTACACGGCGAGTTTTCACCGTCAGTTTCACTTCTTCCTGCAGACGGCCCTGCTCGGACGAAGGGCCCCCGGCGCGGGTGGGGTTTGCCCCGCACGGCTCGGGGCCGGGCCGGGCCCCGCGTGTGCCCCGCGGCCGGGGGGCCGTGCCCATTGTTCGGCCGCCCCGGCCCCTCCCCTCCTGCCCCGGCCCCGCCGGGAATTGCACAACCGGGCCGTGCTGCTGAACAACCCTCCGCTGCGTTCCCCGGTGTCGCCTCCGTGCAGGGTAGGCTGGCCTCGCTCTGCACACTGTCAGCATTCACAGCCCTGTTGGGAAGGCGCCTGAGGTAACGAGGCAAAATCAGTTTCTTAATCTAGTGGACTTTTTCTCTACGTGCGTCTGGAAGAAGTGGTTATGGCTTGGCTTTGCCTGGAAAGAAAAGCACCACTGAGCTAATTCAGCTTGGCAGCAGACCTGTTTTTGCTGTAGCCACACACAAGCACTGCAAAAATATTTATTTTTTTTTTTTTCCTGATTGAGCAGGAGCATTTTTCATGTTCTTTTGGAAAATAAACTTGCTGTAGTTTAGGAAAGAAACAATAAGGAGGATACATAGGCCACTGTGATATCTGTTCATCGTCTTCGGAAAAAGGCCAGGCCAGAACACAGCTGAATCTCACTTTGGAAAATAGTCTTTTCTATTACTAAACCAGCATGGCCACATTTTTTCCCTTCAGGAAGTGGAGAGGGTCCCTGATGAACTGTTAATATCTTTTGTTTTGTTTTTTCTTCTTTTTCTTTCCTGCACGAATATGTATATATTCATTTGAATAAAGCTCTTTTACAGAAAATTGAGCTGAAAAATATAGAGCTGGGGTACAATGGAGTTGAATTCCTAACCTCTTTCTTATCCTTTTTTTTATTAGAGCAAGAAAGCTAGTTTTAAAAAAAAGAAAGAAAAGGAAAACAGCTTACAGGAAACTAACTTTTTCATTGCTATCTGCAGTAATCTGTATTTTCTTAGGAAGCAATGGATAACTTCTGATGAAGACCATAGAATTTTATGCAAAACTTTATGTACAATGAGTACATGAGTGTTTTGTTGACCTGTAGTCTGGCTCATTAGTTCAATTCATTGTATTCGTGCCTAGTATTTATGGAAGATTCTTTCCAGCCCCTTTTTTCCCCACCCTTTTCTCCAGTAATTGTTATTTAACCAGGTCTTAGCTTAGCTTTAATAGTTCAAAAGAATACACTCTATTGGGCCAGTTTTTGTTTAGTTTAAACATCTGTTGCTATTTTCCTTATTCTGAAAGTTAACATTTTTAACATTAAAATAAACACAAAAAAATGAAGAAAAGCAAAACTTCAGTGGTGTTTATAGTGAGGTGTTTATATCCCAGTGTTTTTAAAAGTATAAACACTGGCAACATCTGCACTGAACTCAAAGGGTGTTTTAGAGGTGCCTACAGATCTTCCAGGCCTCTGCCATGCTCTTTCTCTTATAAGTGAGTTGTGTCAGCCCTGATGGATCTTGTCGTTTTGAAAGACACTGCTGCAGTAGTAACTATATGGACAACAAAGTGTCCTTTCAATTCAATTAATTAGGATTTAGCGAATGTCACACTTGAACTACTTGTAAGTAGATGCCTTCCTGAAAAGTATTTTTGAAGTAGGGTAAGGGGCACTGTATGATGGGAAAAGAGGTTTGGAATTTCAGAGGAAAGAGTGATGAGCCTATATGCCTGAGGAAGTCAGTGAGATGGGTTCCTTATTCCTTTAGCTTCTCTCTTGAAACTGTTGGTTTTGCTTACTGAGGAAATTGGTGTACTAGTGAAATGTGTCAGTATTTTATGAGGTTTACTAATGATTTTAATCTTTCACCTCTGGCACAAGCCAGTGGAACTGTGTGCCGTTGATTTGTAGCTGCAGCTTGTGGATAAGAGATATATTGGTACATCAGAAACAGGAAAAGTTCTTCCTTCATGTGCATTTGGCAGCCCTTTAGCTCATCATGGAATAAAAAAGTATAATTTGCATCTCAGGACAAGTCCTGCTTATTCTTGCCCAGCAATTGTCACAGATAGCAATTTGTTATCTGTAAGCTCCAGGCTACTGAGTTAATGCCAGCACTGGGATAGTCTTCCTTGGCGGGTAAGTGGAAGAACCTCCCAGGAACCTCAGCTGTGTCTTCATCTGACTCTGTTCCTAAGTTGTGCCATTCATGGTCACACTCCAACAAGTATGGAAACATTGTCCAAGTGCTGCTTAGTTCATAAAACAATTTCTGATTTTGGCCTTCTCTACGGAGTTCTGGGGAGAGAGTGTAAATGGTGATAACATAGATGGGGATCTGCTTTAGGGACAGAAAAGTGTCCTTTTTTTCTGAGGCTAGGAGATCTAGAAGTTATCCTATTAACCTTTAAGAAGTAACAGTGTGTTGCGTATTTACCTGACTGCTTTGTAGCTGAAACCTGAATTGAAGTTGACTGTTTTTTCAGTCACAGGTGGGTTGTTGTTTTTTATTTTTTGGTTGTTTGGTTGTTTGTTTTTTTTTTACTGTGTGATTGGTATAACACTGGTGCAGGTTGCCGAGAGAGGTTGTGGAGTTTCCATCTTTGAAGATGCTCAAAACCCCTCTGGACATGGCCCTGAGTATCCTGCCCTAGTTGAGCCTGATTTTGAGCAGGAGGTTTAGACTAGATGATCTCTAGAGGTGACTTTCTAGCCTCAACACCTGGGAAGTTCTGCACGCTAGTGTAATTAAAGCAGCCACAGCCAAGGAAAGGATTATAACCTGAGATGAGGTTGAGAAGGTTTTTGAAAGGGAGTCCAAAGGGAGTCCATAGTTTTGAATCACAGCATAAAGCCTTTTCCTTTCCTCGGGATTGGTTTGCACTGATAATTTGTGTCCTTTTGAGGGAGCATGTTGTGATGCCCCATGATGATCTCAACTCCGGTTCGTGCTTTTGGAAGACTATCTGATTTTTAATGACATGGTGGGGTTTTTTAACAAGTTGCATAAAAAAGAGCATTTGAGTTTTGTTTCCCTCTCCTGTGAAAGAAAATTTTTAAATCAATCAAATAAGAATGTTTAATCTTCACCCATGGGAAAATGACAGTTATATTAACAACAATCAACAATTTCAAGCAATTTACTGTAATATATTTGGTGCAATAAGAAAGAAAAGAAGAAAAAATTAGAGAATTGTTGACTTGGCATCTGGATGCTAATTTTTAGCATGACTACATCTAATACTCTCCTACTAAACATTTGTTGCCAGTTATCAACAATGGCCAGTTTGATGAGTAGTGCTTTCACATCATTGTTTTCTTCCTAATGAGCTCAGAGACATCAGAAAACTCTTGGGAGGCTGCTGTCCTCGCTGAGGTGCAAAGGCCAGGGAGCAGAACCATTCTGTACCAGCCTGGCATTCCCAGTGCCTCGGATCAAATGACAGGCACTTGATCCAGGCATGTATTCAGAGGTAGAACATCTGCATCTTGTTTTGCAATGGAAAGTCATTTAACTTCAGCTTAATATTCTTTCTCAGAGAGCCTTGTGTGTGAGGTAATGGAGTGCTCAGAGTTAAATAAAACGAATCACAGGTGATTCTGCTCTTTGACTCTGTGCAGCAAGTTTTGGCTCCTCATTTCCAATAGAATATGTTTGAGGAGTTGCAGTCTCCAAGCAGATTTGTTTCATTCTGTTATTTATCCGAGGGAGTGTACAGATGGTTGTGTGTTGGACGGCAGATTTCTGTCTTTGTTCCTCTCTCTCCCAATTTCAAATGCTTTGGGTTGTTACTGCATTCTCAGGGCTGGAATTGCTGTGCTGGGAAAGGTATAAAGAAATGCAATAAGATGCTAAGAAATCCCCCAGGCATGTTACAAGACTTGGAGCACTTGAAATAGTTTTACAGAGTTCTCTGGACAGTCCAGAAGACTAGATTTTTTTAATGAAGAAAATGGAATCCAGATTTCTAGAAAAACCACCCCTTTTTAGTTTCAGGACAGCTTACATTAGTTAGTAGCATATTACATAATTTTTTCACTGCTTTCCTGTAACAATGAAGCATTACTTGGCCACAGAACTGAGTTTGCATGGCTGTGCATCTTCTCAGGGTACTGCAAGGCATTCTGAATATGTCTGTCTTCCCCAGAAGGCCGGCTCAGATGTTTGGTGTCAGACGAGGAGCTTCATACAGATTCTGCAAATTTCATTTGCTTTTTAATGAAATCTAACGTGTTTTCTTAAGTGCTAAACAGTAGTTTCCATCAGCTGTTTCTGCTGACCTTGCATTTTTCTCTGGGTTTGTAAAATCAGTTTCTCCTATTAACTCTAAAAGTTTAGTTTAGTTTCTAAATATATGAAATTACTTTAGCACTATCAAGGATGGGATAAAAATATCCTTTACATTGAATAAGTGTTCTTATTTGTAATACAGTTTAAAATTTCTGTTCAAAGCCATGTAAATTAAGATGCACCTACATAACTTTTCCCATTTATAGAACATTCTGTGGATTTTGCTTTTTCAGTGTCTTTATCTTCAGGAAAAAACAAAGAGCCCCAACATCACATTTGGACTTTTCTTACTCATTTCCTCCTAGCATGAGGTTGGGAATATCCTCTGCAGTACCGACATCAAAATTCAGTTTATTTTCCTCCTTCATCAAAAGCAGGATAAATTTAGGTCATACTTAAAGCCTTTTTTTGTTCCCCTGGAGTTCTGTTGTTCTCCTCACCCAGGATGCTATTTCAGCATTTGTACTGGGACCTCAAACAAGGAAATTAAAATCCTTAATATAATAGAGTGTTATCCCAGAACTTTCAGTAGATAAGATAGGCAGCACATTTTTTTCTGAGATAAAAGGTAGTGAGGTTTGTAGCAGTAAGTTGAACTCTGTGTTAATGAGCAATTTGCTTAAAGGCTGTAACTTGTTACTCACAAGTCAAATTTGTTACAGTGCCAGGTCTCTTTGAATATAAATCCAGGGATTTTAGGAGACATCGAAAAAGCTTAAATTGCTCCAGAGTTTGAACAATGCACTGTATTGTAAGGAGAACTGTTAGAGAAAAAATAAAGCTTAAACAACAGTCTTCATTGTGTGGCATCTAAAATTATGAATGAAAAAGTTCATCCCTATGTATTGGGTTTGCCTTTTTTAAATATCTGCTTTGCATGAAAATAGTTGTCTATTAATTTCTTCTTGAGGATTAATACAGATGGGCCTTTCTATTTGATTTTGGCTGAATAGGCTACAGAGTTTGAACATGCTGCATGCAGACAGTGTGCCAAGCAATTTAGCAAAGTTGTTTACGCTAACAATAATCTAGCAGGACAGAGCCTATAATTTCTCCCTGATAATAGTATAAGGTAGTGGTGAACACAAGTTTCTGGAGGAGTGTTTACAAAAATGGTATTACACTTTCTCAGTGTTAAAGAATCACGAGTGGTTTTGATTTCTTCTTTAAAGCCAGCCAGTTTTTCCTTGATTGTGCAGTCTGTATCATCTCCCTGGAAATTGCTTTACAAATGAGCTTGGAGCGATAGCTGGACACACAGAGGCATTGTTCCGTTTCCTCTGGGTGACAGCCCTACCGCTGGGGTACAGCTGACTCTGGGATACAGCACTGCTGGCTGCTGCTGTGCAAGCACTGAAATGGGGACTGCAGTAACATACACGCCACTGTGCTCCCTTTGGATTTCCTGGAGGCAGATTTCCCTGGGTGCTTCATCTGACAGCTTTTTTTTAAGAGAGAGAGAGGACATTTTCATGCCTGTCAGTACAAGTGGACTTAATGGTGTGTGGAGCTTGGTGAGCACTGGTGTGTATCCTGGGACCCTTGATGGGATGGAGTGATGGATCATCCAGTGCATTGAATAGGCAGTTGAGCTCTTAATTAGGGTTGTATCTGTCCAGTTGTAAACCTCATGTTACAGATGGATGGAGTTGGAAAAGTCTTAATATCAGGAGTAGTCTGGCACTGATTGTAGAGTAAGGCAAGTTTGGAGCTCTTTAGATCACAGAATATCCTGAGCTGTAATGGACCTATCAGCATCATCCAGTCCAACCCCTAGCCCTGCCCAGAACACCCCACCCTGTCCCTGAGAGTGTTGTCAAAATGCTCCTGGAGCTGTGGCAGCCTTGGTGCTGTGCCCACTGCCCTGGGGAGCCTGTTCAGTGCCTGACCACCCTCTGGGGGAGGGACCTTTTCCTGAGGTCCAGCTTAACCCTGCCCTGATACAACTTTGGGTATCTCTGTACAGCATCTTCTCGTCTAACCTTGGCGAAGTTGATATAAGAGTGTTCTCAGGACCACCATAGCATTGGTTCTAGCCAAAGAAGAAAGTTATCCAGAAACCTCAGTGAGGTGATGGGTCTTCATCAAAAATCTTGAGAGATCTAGTCTTAATAGGAATGTCAGTCCTGAAAATGTCAGGGTAATAAGGGTAGTGGGGACAAAAGTGTGAAAGGGATGTCAAAATGTTTCCTTACCTAAGTTTCACAGTGATGTTTGGTATCAGATTTTTTTTTTTTGAACAAGAGTTTAGAATGTTTCCTTGCTTAAATTTGGCATCAGAATTTTTTTAAGTACCTTTCCTTTTTTCTTCGCTTTTAAATTTTGTTGCTAGTGTTAAGAACTTGTTAAACACAGTAGTGCTTGGTGCAGTCCAGCTTTTGCCTCCCTAGATGTTACATGACACTTTGTGCCTCGTTTTGTCTTTGGAGGAAAAGCTCATCCATGGTGTGGTGTACATGGATGGAGGTAGGTAATATTTGGGATCAAGTGGAATGCTAGAGCCTTTGTGGCACGCGGGAAAGAAGGGAAGGATGTCTTCAGCAGGTAGGTGCCAGCTTATTTCCTTCTTTTCATAGTACGCATTGTTACAAGAGCCTCTGATTATTTAAAGACGTTCTTTTTCACTCCTAATCAGTTTGGAGTGTTCCCTGTCAGTGGTGAGAATCAGGAATTGTAGTGTGTAACTTTGCTTCTATTCTTCCAAATGTTGCTAGCAGGTTCCAGGAAATATATTTGCTCTCCCAGGAAAAGTTTGGAACCAGTTGTGTTTAAAAAGCAGTAGTTTTTCCTGGAAACCCATTTGACAGGGCGGGCATGGAAACCATTCAGCATTGCATTTCCCTTGTATGTGAGACTGAATATTTATTCCTCAACATACAGAGATAAGAGTTTTTTGCCTTTAAACATGGTTTGTAGTTAGGTGTGAAAGAGATTTAATACATGAGCCTACCATTTTTATTGCCCAAGATAGGAATGGTACTGTGGTATGGGAATATAGGCCAATACTGGAACATTTATTGCGTTTTATTTGCACTGAAAGTCCCAGAAGAGCAGATTGGCAATAGTTACCTTCTACAAAGTGCCCAGTCCAGCCATCTTTTGCGTAAGAAGAGTAAAACAAAAGCTGTTAAATGGATCTTTTGGAATAGCTGTTGTCTTTTGGAAATAAGTGAGTACTTATTTGTTTTACAAATGGCATCAACACACTGTGGTTGTCCTTCAGAGATGGTATTGGGACTTTAATTTGGTTATTTAATTTCTAATTTGTAGTAGGTCTTATTTCTGAAAGTAAATTCAGGTATTTGGAAAACTGGCAGGTTTCAGAGCAGAACCTTTCAGAAAATTGTGGTCCCTTGGCTTCAGATTACTAAATTGGAGTTGTTTCCTGTGTTGTTTTGCTAATTGTAATTAAATGGTCCTATGCAGAAAATTAAAGTCCAGGCAAAAGGAAACTATTTCTATGAATCTGAATTATCTAGGAAGATCAGTAAATGCCACACAAGAGCTGGCCAAGAAAAGTAGGATTATTTAGTTTTTCTGTTTATATTCTTTGGAAAGTAATACCTTCTAAAGCAGGAGCTCTACAAAAAGTGCTCTTTAGCATATAGAAAAAGAAGTTGACATAACTATGGCACCTCCTTTGTGGTGATTTTATACAGATCACACTAAATGAAGATGGGGTGAGGGAAGTGCTGTATGATTCATATAGGATAAGTTTGAACTCAGCCAGTTTCTTGGATTTAGTATAAATATTTATGGCATTGAAGGGGATTTTTTTTCTTTTTAGTATGCTTCCTTGCGCTTTGGATCTTTCAGATGTCCTCCTCAGCCATCTGGTGTGCATTGCTGCTTGTTTAACCCCCACCCTTCAGTTTTCATGCTGTGGCATCTTGGAGAGCAATTGCAGTCACTCTGTGGTTGGCGTAAATTAAATCTCCTCGAGCCAGCTGGGAGAATGCTGACGTGCACACTTTTCCTGCTGAACACTCTAAAACCAGGGGCTGCAGTTAAAGAGGGGAACACTTTGGTCTTGTTGTGCTGTAGGGATCACACTGAGCTATTTACCAGAGGTGTCAAAAATAGGAATTTCAGCATTAGCAAGGATGTTTACAGAGTCTTGACTGGTTTCTGTATCTTAGAAAATGCTTTTCTCATTGATGTTATGGAACCAATGCNAAAAAAAAAAAAAAAGGTCTCTTCCTTTAGAAGTCCAGTATCTAAGACTGTAACTGCTTTGAGGTACATTATGTTTGCCTTAACAGCAAATCTGTAGATGTTCTGAATTTTCGTTTGTAGTACTGTAAATTGAAGACTTCCCTGTTTGATTTCAAGTGTTTCTCAATCGTTTTCGTTTTGAAACAAGTGCAATAACAAACATTTTAATATAGGTATATATTTTTAATCTTCTCTGCAGTGTCCTGGTTCTCACAGAAGCCTAGTTAATTCAACTTTTAGATTCCCCATGAAATAAACAGTGAACTTTTTTACTTTTTTTTAAGAGCTGTAATTGGTTGACTTCACCTAAGTCAGCGATGAAGGTGACAGCAACATTCCAAGTACCTCCATTGTAATATTTTGCCATAGCTGCTAAACCTTACCATGACCTGTCAGTAAACAAAAAGTGCTTTTACCTGTTTGGGAAGTGCAAATAAAAATTGTAATTAATCAGTTAAGCAGATAAAAACTGAAACTTGGACTGATGACATGTGGACTAGATCGTTGCTTTGTGCTCAGCAGTCATGAACAAAAAGCCAGAGCTTTTGGAATAAATACTGTGGTTCATCTGTAGTGGACCCCACGTAAACTGAGGTGATGGAATTTGTTTCAGTGGAAGTAGTTGAGTGTTTTTAGCTGATGCAAGGAATTGAGCCCTTACAGACAATAGTGGGATTTTATAGTGGGAAGAATTTTAAGTTCCCCCATCTGAGCCACAGGACCTCCACAGGTCTGTTCTTTTAGATTGGGCCTGTTGAGTTGTATGAAAGGAATGTGCCCACAGAAGCCAATTAATTTTTATATTCTCTTCAGAAGATGAGTTGGGATAAGAAACTCCAATGAAATAGCAGTCCAGCTGTGATCCTGCAATGCATGGCTCAGCAACAGGCAAGCTGAGAGCCCATTTTTGAACTGAAGCAGTGCTTCCAAACTTGTTAATTAATGCAGTGTCTCACTGCCCCCAAAATTGCCATTTAGTTCCATTAAAAACTTCACAGTAGTATTTAATAAAATGCCTGCTTAATTATGGGGTGGAACATCTTTAATGTGTGATGGGGGTAGAGATCTACAAAAGTGTTTAGGATGCATGTCATTCAAGTGAGATAGGGAAGGATTAACAGATATGGGGAGCGATATCTTAGTAATGAAGTGAGAGGTTTGATTTCTGGATGAGAGTGGTGGGTCACAAACACACAACTGACATTTTTTGTTACCTTTGTTTTTATCAACTCCACTGCACTTCCCTGTCCATTCTGTGTTGTGTCAGGAATGGGTTATTTTTGCAGCTTTAAAACAAAAAGACAGAGAGCCTGGGATTAAATTACTCAAAAGGGAGATTCAGCTAAGGAGTAATAGGTGTAGGGGGAAGAAGACAAAGCCCTGATTAAAGGTCTTTGAGAAGCAGAGTGTAGCTTTGCTACTGCTCACCTCTTCCAATCCCATGGCTCTTAAGATGACTTCAAAACCACAAATCTCTACTTGTTCCTTGCTTTTCCAAGAGTTCTGGAAAACCTGCCTTCAGTGCCCAGAAAACTGTGAGAAATGCTGCTGAGGCAGTATATAATTTCTTGGTAGCAAATGCGATCCCTCCCTCTATCTTCCCTGCCTTTGTTTCCCCTTGGAGAGATCTCTGATTTTAAGTGACCCTGCAGCTTGGCCTCATCAACCAGCCTCCTTCTTGTGAAATGAACAGTCTGATCATGAGTTAGACTGTGCTCCCATCCATTCCCTGGCACCGTGGCACTGGCTTCCTTTTATCCCTCGGACAGCCTCCAGCAATGTCAGTCCCTACGCAGCCGCGCTGACTCTTGGAGTGGATGAGAGTGTTAATTCAGACCCACCCCCTTCAGTCCCTTTGGGGAGGAATTAATAATATTCTCTGGTACCAAGTTTTTCACAACTTGAGTCCTCTAGTGAAACAACAGTTTTCAAGCTGTTGTACTCTGTGGTTGCTTACAATTTTGTGGTAGATCTCTCTATGATGATTTTTTTCCCCCAATAAAATTACTGATCATAGTTGCATGTCATGAACCCAAGATTAAGAACTGCTATGTCAGAGGCACAGAATTAATTTTATCTTTCTCCTTATTGGTGGTGTGTGCCTGTTTGTCTGTTTGCTTTGGAAGACAGTCCTATCAGGAACAATGGTAATATTTTTCAGTTTTAATGTGAGTTTCTTTATGTCATCATCCTGGACAAATTATATGGAATCCTTTCCTTTGAGTCTCGTGATCTGCACTGTTCTCTGGGCTCTTCTGGATGATGAAACCTTCATAAGTTCTTGGTTATTAAAACACTGTGTGTGAGCAGCACTGGAAGGAGACTGTTGCATTGTCTCTGAATAACACAGCCCGTGGGTTGAAGGCTCTGTGTTATCCACCCTTGTAGTGCTTGTGGTGAGCTGAAATCATGCTCTTCCACTGGCTGAGGCTATGTTGGATCTCATTTTGCTGCCATCAGCTGCAGTCCAGCTCTGCACATGAGGAACTGGCAAGCTGATATGTCCTCCTCATTTTCCATGGAAAGAGCACAGTCAAAAGATGATCTCGTTTTCGTCTGAATGTCTCCTGTGGTTTGCTGCTGGATTCAGAATGCCTGATTGCCCTACACAGTTGTCACTGCTCCCTTGCTCTCCCTCTGTAGAAGGGATTTTGGAGCCCATTTTGAAGGACAAAGGGATTTTGTTCTCTACAATGGATTCTTTGTGGGAAATGGGTTGGAATTGTTCTGACACTCTGTGGATTAAAGTCTTCAGTATCGTGTCCAGTGTGGTTGAAGGGGCTCTGTGTCCCTCACATGTGAGTCCCTTTCTCACAGGCTGCCATCAGGGAGCAAAACCAAAATGGAAATTTAAGTTTTCCCTGAGCTCATTAGGCCAAATGTAATTTGCTCATTTCAGCTCAGTTTCAGGAGAGAATTTGGTCACTTGGTTGTTACTCATGGGGATCCCCTCAGGGAACTGGGCACTAAGCTTTGCAGGACTTGCACCAGCACAGTCCTCTGAACACTGACCCTGCTTCATTCCAAATCCATTCCAAAAGGAGCCATCCACCTGTGCATATCTTTTAATAACATTTAGAATACATTTGGTTTTCTATTTGTATTTTAAAGCATTTCTATCCTCTCTTGAGAGTGTTTTACCTTCCAGGTGAGAAATTTTGGGAAAAATATAATGGGAAGAAAAGAAACTGCTTGAAATTGCAGTATCAGATTTCACAGCTCTTTTAGAAAGCTCATTTTCTTGATGCTCTAAATTTTTTCACATGTAGCAAAGGAGAATAACGTGAGAAAAGGTGTTCAGACCATGCTTATAGTAAACGACAATAAAAGCTTATAGTATTTCAAAAAATAAAAATAGTTGAAATAAGTGGAATATTTTTTTACTTTCACATAGCACCTTTTCCTTAAAGTCCTTATGAAAGAAACAGTACACAATTTATTGGATTTAATTTTAGTATGAGCACATTGCAAGAGAGCATCTCAGAATTAATGTTTGCTGTTGACCTTAGTGACTGTGCTCAGATCTGTGAGGGGCACTGAGTACCCAGTGCAGTGGAGTTTGTGTTACAGGATCATATCCATGAACTGTCAGCCATCAGAGCAGAAGGGGGGGTGTTTCAGGCCTGAGTATTCACATTGCTGTCCACTGACAGGAGGAATTATTCAAATTTGAATGTTCGCAAATTGATTTTCCTATTTGTCTCTGCCGTCTCATGAAAATATAGTTGTATCATTCAGTACATTGAAATACTGCTTAGGGCCCTGATCTAACAATTTCTTCCGTCGTGACCTTGCTGTGACTTTGATTGACTTTTAAAATAGATGGCAGGTCTTTTAGCTTTGATTGTTTCAACTAAAAGGCAGGCTGCTCTTTGATCAGTTTAGCTTTGCTGTCTTTTATATAACACAGTAAGTCATTTGGCAATGTAACAAAAGAAAGAACACCTAAATCTGGAAAGCAACATCTTCAAAATGTTGCCTTAGTTATATTTCATTCACAGTTTTTTATTGATAGCATTTTTACATTTTTAATAAAATCACATTACACTGGTATGTCTTCTTCTCTGGCAATTCACTTACCAGAAACATGAGAGAATGATGTATAATTGTTCTGCAAATAAATTAAAGGAAGCTGCATTCTCATTATATGGTTATTATTTAAGCTTTGCATGGTAATGCTTTTCATCACATATTCTGAAACTATTTTCTGTATTATGTTTACTGTAACCCTCACTATGGTGTTTGTTGCCTGCTTGCTCATATGTGTGTGTTCTATGGTCATTTCAGCTGGTTTACAAGGTGGAAATGCAGTCTCATCCTTTCTTCATGGGGCAGACAGACTAGAATCTTTAGAGATTTCAGCTGCACGGAGAAGAAAACATTACTTAGCACTGAACAAACTGCAATGACTGAATTTCAGTATCGCTGTACAGAGTGTGGTGTAGGGATGCACCAGGACTGCTTAACAATGCAGTGTGTTTTGCCAGGGAATTAAATAGCTCCTGTAGCTTTTGCTGCCCAGTAAATACAAATGTCATGTTTAGTAAGCAAACAGAAGAATGTGAAGAATATTGTTTTCTGCAGAAAATGTAAATTATGCTTCTCCCTTTGCCTTCCTTTTTCTTTTCTCCCCTCCTGTGTTTGGGATGCCCAAACTACTGCCTCCTGCACTTAGCACTGCTCAGTAGCTGGTCTTAGCTGTATGAGCCTCTGTAATGCACTGAGCAAACATAAAATTATAACTGTGTTGATTTTTAGTCCCTCTTAACTGATTTTAAATCAGGTTGATACAGGTTTTTCTTGAGAGAGCTGGCAGAATGGCTCAAAGGAGTACTCCTGGGAAGCAACTCTACTTTCTGAGCAATACCCACCCGCTGTCTTGAACATAGAGGAATCCTTTTTTGACACTGATGTTAACAAGTGTTGTAGACAACTCTGGTGCTGTTTATCTGGAGATTAGTGTAGTTTAGCATTGATTAAATTTCAGTCTTGTCTGCCAGATAATTGGAATCTGATTTTAGCCACAGTTTACATGAGTACAGGTTCTCTAAGCAGAAGAAAGGAACGTTTTTTCAGAGTTTTCTAAGAGTTACCCTAAATGGGACATTGTCTTAAAGGCAGAGCTGCAATTTATGAAGTAATCTCATGCTCTACAGTTAGACCCAAGCCTGAGTTCATTGTTGGGTTGGAACTGAATACAGCCCCGTATTCACAGCTGTTGAGGTGTGAAAAATTGCAGTTTGACAGTGGAAATAATAAGGAGCTTTGCCAGACCAAAACATTAAAATTTATTCCCTCCTACTTTCTTTGTGGCACCTCTATTGCCCTTCGTCTTTCCATGCCATCCATTTCTTACCAAGGAGACTCCCTCAATTGGTACCTGGTTGACAGAGTGGAGAGAATTTTTCAGTCATTAAGTAGTCAGCAGAGACTTTATACTTTTGTGTTTGTGAAGTAGTTTGTAGAACTGAAGTGGTTATCCATACAAGTCAATTGATGCAACAGAGTATGCAATGCTATTTTGTACAACTGTGCTTTTATAACATGATCAGAGAGAATACAGGATGAGGCAGTTCGTTTTTCACAGTACCTTTGAAGGAACAAATACAATTATACTTAGCTTTGAGGAGGCGAATTTACCAATTTCTGTCTGTTGGAATGTAGTGTTTGGTATATAATATAACATTTTCAAGTCCTGTAAAGTGGAAATCTGCTTTAACCTGTGCTACTCAGTTCTGATTAACAATATGTGTTTTGGAAAGGATCCTCAAGTGAACCTGTCTGCAGACTGCAAGTCTATCCAGTGTACCTGAATTGTGGCTCCTTTATGCAGAGTTTTGAAGGAAGAGGAGGAAAAGTGTGTGGAAGTAATGGAATGCAGAGGTCGCTGTTTTTTGTGCTTGCTTGCAACATGAAGCGTAACTTGTCCCTCATTGGCAGGCATGGCCAGATGGAGAAGCCAGGATAGAACAGGCAATTTAATCACTGTATTTTGGCTTTGGAAGTGGGTTTTATGGCATACAAGTCTCTGCACAGTGGTAGACAGAGCTTGGTTCCAGGAGTGTTTTTCATATGTTTTGTAAATGGAGGAGAACAAGCTTTTGCCAATTTTTCTGTAAACATTTGTGTGACTCTCTGGTTTCCTAAGTTAGCTGTTTTGTAATCATACCAGAAAGTTGGTAAAATATTTGTCAGATAAGTGAATCAGTAAGTTGGCTGCTAAAAAAAAAAAAATGAATTAATTATAATAAAAAGTATTTCCAAGATCTGATTTCATAGCTATGTTTTTTAACTAGGCTGTTGCCACTAATACTTAATTTCTTGTTGTTTTGCAGTTTTCTGTTTTATTATGCTCTCCAGATAGGTCTGTTTAATATATTCTAAAGGAAATGCAGACTACAGTGACTGTTCACAGTGTTTGACAGAACTTCACAGAATTAAGTCTTATTTAAGCTCAGCTTAAATCGTATCTTCTGTAGAAGTAACCCTGAAATAAAGTAATGATAAAAAATAGTTATTCCACATAAGGGATTTTGTTTGTTCGCCTGAGTGGAAGTGATAGAGATTTTCAGCAATTATGTAAATACTGTAGTTTGTAACTGCTTCTTAAGACATCTCTTATCGTAACCAAAGACTTCCAACTAAGGAGTCTGAATGCATTAATTAATTGTCTTTGCTAAAGCAAATGAAGCAAATCTACCTTAAAATACACACTTTTAAGATTGTCAGTTTCACACAGATCTACTTTCCAGAGAATTTCCCAATTTCAGGGATATCAATCCTCTTACATTGTACAGTATGCTGTGAAGTAACACCCAAACTAGGCAGCTGCCAATATCTGCACGTTGATTCTCTGGTGCTGTATTTCAGTTTTTCTGTTTTGATGACTTGTTGAATTGAGTAATTTGTGGTGACTTCCCTGCTTGGTATTTGATATCTCAAATCATGTGATTTTTTAATTTTGTGCATGAATTGGAATTTTTATGCCATTTATCCCAATTTATGTTGGCACAGACTGACTTCTGTGTTTTAGAGTGGAAGAAAACATACAGTAGTTTATAAATTCATTCCAATCTGTTTGTGATTTAATCTCCTCATGATTGTTAGAATATAGGAATGGAAAATAAAATAAATTTCATTTTATATTAGCCTTTTCTGACATAGATTGCTTTTGTGAATATCTTGGCTTTTCAGCAGAAGTGTTTCATATGTTGTGAAGGTACGTTTTGGTCTTGAATCAGTAGAGAAAACTGCCCTTGAAGATCTCCATGTATTGTTTGTTCCTGGGAATCTGGCCCTAGGAACATGAGGCAACTCCTACTAATGAGAGTTTCTCTGCAAGTATTGGAACAGGTAATTAAAGGGTGTAATGCCCATTAATTAAATCTGTTAAACACTCTTGCCCATGATTTGATTAATTAATAGAATGTCCTAAGGTCATGGTAACTCAATCTAAGACCTTCAAAGTACAGACCCTGATGACAAATACCACAATTGAGGAATTTGTTAATTTTTTTCCAAAGTTAATGAAGTTGTTGGGAATTACGCTTCTGGACAAATCCATTTATCAGTTGCAGAACAGGAAGGTAAAATGGACAAGGGCAGTGCTGGAATTTTCTTTCAAGGAGTTTTATTTCAGTGTGTCTTAAGGTCTGTATCCTGTCAGTCTTCAGCTGCAAAGATGAAGCCTTTCATTTCTGGATGGTAATTAATGCTCAGACTTCATGCATTAATAGTAGCCAGCAGGAGAGAGGAAATTGGGAGGGGGAATAGGATATGGTAGCACTGTCTCCAAACAGCCTATACGGAGCTGCTGGGTCAGAGGAAGGAAGCTAGCTGCCAAAATGGTGTATTTTTTTTTTTTTCAGTCTGTGGTAGCTCCAGGAGTTGTCAGACACATTTAAGACTTCCCTGGTGTCTTACTATCAAATCGACAGTTGTATAAACATGACTTTTGCTGTTGTGTTGTTTGTGTTGTGTGAACGTTCTGGTGGGGATGCAGATACTGCTGACTGAGCTGTGAGAGAAAGGCAAACAGAGCTGGAGACCGACTGTTTACAGAGAGCTGTCTTGGTGGTGTGTAGGACTGGAAAGAGCCATGCTGGTTTGACAAACATTTAGTTTGCATGTGTTAATTCAAACCACTTTCAGTTTAGGCTGATAAGTGGTTAAAATGAAGAACATTCTTGCTGACTGCATGGACTTGAGTCAACTGAGAGCAGTGCTGCTCTATAGGCAGACACTACGTCAGGGTGTTATCTTTGTTTAGCTTGTCTGTGCTTTATCATGTTGCCCAACAGTTTTATTAAAAAAAAGAGGGGGGGGAAGGGACTAGTATGAATAGTTGTAAGTAGAACTATCTGAAAGCAGCAGATCTTGAGTGCCTGACAGCAGCTGCTGACTGAGACAAAGAGGAGCATTATGAGAGGCACAGTAAATTTGCTATCTCTGCTCTCAGTTGCAGGGCAGACACAAGCCATCACAGTAATGACTTTTGAAGACTGCAGTTTGAATTTGGGGAATTTCATAAAACATAGTTATTTTATCAGAGTGTTGTCTTGCCAGCTGTGTGATGCTAGTCTGGTTTCCATGGAGTGTGGTCAGCTGGGGGAGACAAATCTAGTCCCTAAAATGGCATTTGGGGCCATAGTCTCCTTGTGGTTTCTCCCTCTGCTTTAAATTCAAGTTTGGTAAGAAGGGAAGTAGTGGGGAAAGAAGTCACAATCTTAAATTAAAAGTGGTTTTAGCCCTAAGCAAATGTACAGGCATCATGAGAACTCATGGTGCAGTACAAATTCAGTATACAAATATGCAACTTATCCCTGTAAACAATGTAAAGAGATTTTTTTCCCAGCTGTCTGGACTCATCTTTGGCATTGTTGTTTGCTTGGTGTTGGCAGGATGGGCTGTACAAGATGCTGAGCACTGGCCGCTTGAAACCTCTCACTGGTGTCTGCCAGTTTGTCCTGTAAGAGACACACTGCTCCAATTTGCTCATTGCTCCCACCTGTTAAAAGTGTTGTTAATTTGATTAGTTTTAGCCAAATGGCCCTGTGGTGCTGGTCAGATTCTGGTATGTTTAGCTGAAGGCCTTGGTGTTCCCTGCGTAACTAGGAAAATGCATTACCAAATTTGACAGGCTTTAATTAGAACCTGTTCCTTTCTATGCTAACTTTCTTTACAATAGGTTTCTTCCAGCATACAGTAGCATTTTTACCAGATTTGGTACTCAGTCTGGATGCTAATATATAAATGCCATTCTTACCATACATATTGAATTTATTTATTTTTTTTAAAGAAAAAAATCCCACTGTGGTAATTTAATAATATCAGGATCCCACCTGCTGTTTGGGGAAAAAGGGAAGGTTTCTAATTTACTCAGTTGAACAATGACTACAGATTTTTGGGTTTTTATAAACACCTAAGTTAGCTTTCCATGGATGTTTAAATTGCCTGTGTTCCTGTCAGGAGTTGCTCAGAAGTCAGTAGGAGTTAGGTGCCTACATGGGAGTTGTAATTGCTGTAGTGGAATTTTGTGTTGGAGTCCTCAGAAGTGATCAAAGATACTGTGGGGACAAAAGTGATTGCAAATGGGTGGGAGGACAGTATCACCAACCTTAGGTGGGGAAAGCTTTATCATTCGACATTGGTATTAATCTTTTTCAAAAGCAAAACTGAGGGAGATTCCTCACAGAGAGGAGCTGGTATGATGTGGTTTACTTTTAAAGTTTAGGATATGAACACTCTGTAGGTGGAGGCTTCTGCTGGCAAAATACAAAAGCTAAATTAAAAATGCAGAAGTTTACTTGGTCTGCAGACTATTTCTATGAGAGGTCTTTGTGATAAAGACTTCTCTCATTACACTGGAGTGATTGTGGGGGCTTCTCAATTCAGACCTCGGATCACAGGAAAAGGAGAAGTCTGGATGTCTGTCCTGGAGCATTTGAAGCGGGGCACAGCTTTTGCTATTTAGAGCTGAGATGGAAAGTTCCTATTTGGATTTGGTGCCAGAGTCTTTAATAGAAATCATGGCTTGTGGTGTTTTATAGATCAGTGTATATTTGCTAGTTTATATTATGCTGACTAAATTGGCAGAATGCTTATTTTTACTGGTAAACATTCAGGAGGTTTTCTTCTCATTCCTTTTTCCAACAAAATGGCGTTTGTCATATGTGGAATTAGGGCAGCGTTTCATAAATCATCTGCCTTGGCGATGATGTGAAAATGTGTGGTGGTATACAAAGATTTCCATTGTCAGGTACCTCAGCACAGTGGATGGAGTTAACTTGATCCTAATTTTAGGTCTGGAAATTATGGCTGTGTAGAAAACAAAGTGCTTCTGGCTGTGTAGGAAAAATACAAATTTTAAACTCTAGCAAAGGTGGCTATTTCAGGGATATTACCAGAATAGGTAGGCCTGGTTAATTTAGCTCCTCTCCAAGCCCCCGATGAAGCCCCAGAAGCATTTTTTAGCATCTTTAAATCCCTGTGAGGTCTAAATGTGACCTGTAGCTGTAAGAATGTGAGTTCCAGTAAAGTCCATAAGTGCTGAAGTGCAGCACGGTGCTTCAGGCGATACAAGTAGTGAGACATTTAACTGAAATTGGAAAAGTGCTGGGGTCACACTTCAATGCCTGTTCAGCAATGTCAGTGTGTTTATGCACAGCCAGCTCTATCCTTGTGGTGGAATTATTTATACACAGCTGTGAATGACATTTTCTGGTAAGTGTTAGATTATATAAAAATTTATAACCTGCTCAGGAGCTTACCCCCGGTCTGCCCAGATGGAAATTAGCATTATCCAGTGATTCCTGTGCTGAAGAATTGTGCTCTTTTGTTCACAACTCCAAAAACACAGTTATAAAATATAGAAAAGGACATTTAAGGACGTGCTTAAAACTTGCATCAGCAAGTTCCAATTTTTTTTCCTTAATTTTTCCCTTGCATAGTTATATACCAGACAAGCTTGTTTTGGACAGCTTTGTGTAATGGGAATCATCTGAGAATTTGAATGTTTGTTCGGTTTTACATCTTGGATATTTGGCATAAATGTGAACTATAGCCCTGGAATTTATAACCATAGCCATAAGAAAAGGAACAAAGCTTATTTTACTGTGAGTAGTCATGGTTTGCAGAGTGAGGTAATCAAAGCTCAGTGTTGGAATTGCAGCCTGTGAGAAGGAATGTTTTGGAGTTACAAAAGCTGTTGCAAAGATGAGTTAGCTCAGCCTTTCAGATCATCTGGGGTGAGCTGCCCCCTCTCTTATGCTGCCTTTTCTCAAACATTTGTCCCAGCATAAAGTGTTTTGTGATGCCTTGTTATAGTACAACCATGTTAAATGTGCCTGTGCAGTTTGGGAAATTTTTGAAAATTTTGAAATTTGGGAGGACATTTTTCTGCAAGCATGTTTTCAAAGCATGTTATTTCACTTCTCTTTTCCCTGCTGTGTTCACTCTCAGCTGTGTTCCCCCCGTAGGTGAGGCAGCACTAAGAGGAGAGCCCCGAATGCAGCCCCTTCCCGTATCCCCTGCGCTCCCCAACCACCGGACGGGCCCTCCTCCCATCAGCCCAAACAAGAGGAAGCTCAGCATGGACCAAGGGGATGAGGAGCTAGACTGTGAAAACGACCATGTCTCTAAAATGAGTCGGATGTTCAATCCACATCTGTAAGTGCCTCGCTATTTTAACCTTATCCTCTGCATCTCTCTGTGTGCTCAAATCATGCTGTGGCTAAAACTTTGCGCTTGATTTTTCCTTTGTTCCAGCTTGTATGGAAGATCTGCACAAAAGCTGCTGCCATTAGATGGGGTTTCTTGTTTTCTTTTGTTTTCATACAGCATGAAGTACCAGGAATTAGCTCAGCTTAACTATTTATAGTAAAACATACGTATTCACCTTGCAATTTCTGAAGTATTGTTCAGTTTGTTCTTTGTAATCTGCTCCTTTCACTTCCCCCAGTTCTGGGTTGCTCTGCGGGTGGGAGTGGGGCGGCAGGAGGAGGAGAAACAGAAGTGCTTGGCATGTTTTTGAGGCCAGGATCCCTGAGCCAGCTGCTCCCTGCTCTGCCCTGACAATTGGGCAAGCTGCAGTTGTTGCTAAACATTACTGAGGGATTGCACAGCGCTCTGACAGTCACACTTGGAATGTGTCAGATAGGTAAGGTGTTGGTGAGTGAGGTGCGTGTGTTGGGCAATCAGCAAATGCCATTCGTGCTGTGTTCTCAGTTCCTGGGAATGCAAGCCTGGTTGGCACGAAGTTCAGGCTCAGAGAATTCCTTTCATTCACGACTGGAGGAAGTGATGGAGCGATTCAGCAGCGAAGGGCAGCCTGATGGCAGTTCCTGCTGCCTCAGCTCCTGCAGCCCTGGCATTCCGCGCATTCCATGCTGCAGTGGACTCTTGTGTGCAGTCATGAGATGTGGACAGAGGTATTTATCCTCAAATAAATTACCACAGTGTTAGTCAGAGGCTGGGCTTGTAGTCTGCACTCTTGGAATTTGTTGCAAATCAGGAATCCAGCACTGAAGTAATGCAAAACAATAAAAGCTCACAAGCAGAAAGACACTTCTCGTTTACAACAGACCTCCTTCTTTCGCCTAAAGCTTTAACTATTTAAAGCCTTTCCTTGGAGCTGAGAGTGCTGGTATTGGAAAGAACCATGTGCTATGTTTCTGTGGCACATGTGCATGTCACAACTGAAGAGATTTATGGCATTTTGGAAACGTTATGTAACTTTATAGGGAAAACTGTGATTTTTAAAATTTTTGTTAAACTCATTTTCTAGTGATGAAATAAAACGCAGATGGCAGTTAAGTACATTGTAATAATACAGTGGAGGGTATAAAAAGAATGAAGTCTGAAGCAACAGACTCATGTGCAACCAAAGTTGAAAACTAGAAGATACAGGCAGATGTTTCATGTGATCCCCTTGATATGTGTTAGAGTTATCTAATATTTTCTGGTATGGTATATTTTTATGGTTTTACTCAGTAGATTCTTTCTGTGATTTTGTATATGGAACATGCATCTTATAATAAAAGGCCCTGGTTTTCTGTCCATTGTTCATGTAACAATGTGTTTCAGTTAAATGTGTTTCAATCTACTGCAGTTGAATTATAACCTAAAATAGCATCCACGAGGCCGTCTTTTTTTCTACTTTATGTTGTAAATTTGATCTGGCCATTCCACTTTCAATGGAATATTACAGAAACTGAAACTTTTGTGATACGTCTGAACTAGCTGAATGTCGATGTATTTCAGATATATCAGAAAAGTTTACAAATATTCTTTAAATTTTACCCCCATTTCCCTGCCACCACCGCCAAAGAAGTTATTTTTTTAATGTTTCCCCTCTTTTTTGGATAATGACATTCTGGTTTAACAGTTGAAATGGATTACTCAAACTTTGTGGAACTGTCCTAAGAATTTTGATTTGGAAATGGGAGGTGTGTTACAGAAGCTTGAGTTCTTGCAATAAAAAAAAAGATAATAGGTTTGAGGCAATAAATATTTTATAGAACATAATAATGGCAGTCATTGTAGTGACTTGGAGATTCTAGAAAGTGTAAGTTTGAACACACTCAATTTAGAAAACCAAATCTGTAAGAGAAGTGGAGTTAATGTGAGGAGACTAGATGGCAGAATACCTTGGGTGATAACAAAGACATTTCTGTGACTCGGACTATAAAAACAAGTTGGAGCCTGTGTATTTTGAACTTTCAGGACCAAGTCCCCCTGAAAGCATAAGATGAAAGAGTTGGTGATACAAAACCTGGGAACAGCTGCCGTGGTCAATATTAGAGCTACAGACTGCACATCTCTGCACAAAGTGGTGTGTAAATCCGTGCTTCTCTGGTTGAATGCCTTCAGTGATTCCCAGTGTCCAGATGGGCAGATCATTTTCATTTGGTAGTCAGTGGTTGGAGGACAGAAGTTTTTATAACCTCTAGCAGCTCTTGTTCAGGCATTTGGGTCTTTGTGATGGTGCTGTTAGAACTGGGAAGCAGTTGTGTATTCATCCTCTTAAAACCAGCATCTCGTGTTTAGAAATGTAATTAAATATGACAAGTATTATGTGTTTGGTTCATTATAAATGGTAGAACCTTTCAATAGCAATTTGGTCTTAACTTTTAGGTAGCAGCACCCCACTGCGCTTCAGTGGGAATGAATCCATTTAAAGGTTTTGGATGTTTTATTAGAAATCCAAGTTACGTCAGCTGTTTGTTTGGAAACAGAGGTCTGAGATATTCCCTGCTCAGGTTTAACTCCCTGAAGTATCATCTGGGAGTGTTTTTACTTTCATCATGAAAAACCACAACTATTGGTGTACTGTCTCTGGAGCAGAGTGAATCAAATGCCCTGGCAAGCCTACTGGGATTCTGAAATATGTAATGGAATTTCTGTGCAAAGAATGATTTATCAAAGGAGGTAATTCTCAGCTTTAGGATAAGAAAATACACTTCAGACTTAGAGGATTCATTTTTAAAAATCAGTATGTGATGCTGCCTCCATTACTTATACATACCTAATATCGCTTCTGTATTTTTTTAGTGATAGAAGTTGTGTACACCCTTAAGCTCCTCACTTGGGGAGGATGAGTATTTCCACCCCTAATTAATGACAGGTAATATGGAATTCCTTTGCATTTCACATTTTCTGGTGTGTCCCTCAGATGTTTTACTTGAAATGCATTCACTAAAGTTTAATCTTGCTAAAGTAAAAAGTGGTTTTTGCACTGCACATCACTTTCTGGTGCTGTGTGAAGTAGAAGCGTGCTTGTTTTGAGCCTTGTGTTGAAACACGCCTTTGTTTTCATGTGAATTCACTAAAATCACACTGATTTACAGGAGACTAAATCAGAGCTGGGATTATGTGAGAGTTATATATGTGTGCACAGGTGGGGTGGCCGCACTGTTCCTGCTCGTGGCTGTGCTTAGGGCAGCTGGGCGGCCACGGATTCCCTCTCTCCTGGCTTCTCTCCCTCCTTCTCTTCCTCTCTCCCGCTCTCTCCCGGGTTCCTGCAGCCCCAGGAATACAAAGACCTCCTTGTCCCAGCTGGGCACAAACAGCCCTGCCCGCAGGGCTGCCCTAAGAGCCCCCAGCCCCCTTCCATCAGCTGGGGGTGCCTGGCCAAAGAGCTTTAAAGAGAAATAACCAAAATAACCACTTGAGTTCCTATTGGGACCATTATTTTTATTTGTTTGTGGAGTACATCACACTGGAAGTTGGCATTTGGAGTTTGGGACAAGCAGGATTGTGGACAGACTGTTTTCTGCTTGTCGTGATTCCCATTTGACTTGGTGGCATTAGGGTTGCAATGACAATTAATTTGTATACAAAAATCATCTTATGACAAAATGCTTGCAGGTGTTAAGTAGATGTCTGAGGAATAATCATCTCTTGGTTTGTGTGATATGTAATTTGTCTTTTTCTTGTAATAAAGAAAGGTCTGCACGTGAATAAGGTACTTTAATGTGTGTCATGCAGAATGATGTGTAGTTTCAGACATAACCATGCAGACCCAGACTCTTCTGTGCCAAATTCTGGGTTGTCTTCACTTTTGTTACAATGAAGAATCATGTTTATCCCACCCGTAAGACTCCTTCAGTGTAGAAGCTGCCCTACACCACAAGTTTTTTGTCATGGCATTTGCTGACTTCAGTGACACTGTAATAGAAATCACCAGGGTACCCATTAAAAGAATCTGTCCTAAAAGTGACCTGTATTCAAAGACCATTAAATAATTCGTGTTAGAACAGGCCATTTCATCCAACCTCCTGCTCAGAGCAGGGTCAGCTGCATCTTCTTCAAGCTTCTGGCTCAAAGCCAGGAGTTTTGAGTAAGATCTGAAGTACTCAAGGCTCCTCAGAAGAGGAGGACTCTGTCACTTTCCTCCTTACCTGTCCCTGAGCCTGGTTGAGAACCCAGAGTGGAAATGTTCTGCAGAAAATCAGGTCTTCATTGAGTGGAAGGTTCCAGCTCCAGGAGGGCTTGAAAAGATGCAGAACTGGCTTGTGAAGGTAGTGTGGGAGTTGTCAGAGAAGCACTTTGCTGCTAACTATGGCCTTTTGGGTTCCAAACTTCATGTGGGATTAAGAAATATGTTTACAGTGTCACTTTAGTGTGACAAATTGGAATTGGAAAAAAACCCCAACACACAATTCAGAACACCCAAAGTGTTTCTCTTTTGCTGAGTGAAGCATCTTCACTCAGTCCTCGGGGTACAAATATGCTCTTCAAGTATTTTACGGTTCACCTGGAACTCTCAAAGCAGTCCTGTTGAAGCTGAACTCTGTATTGCCAGTGGAACTGATACAATGTGGCTTTTTTTGATTAAGTAGAGGAAGGATCACAAAGCGGTTTTCAAACTGCTTTTCCTAATCTATTTTTTTTCTTTCCTTGTATGCATTTCTTGAATGATGGACTGAATCAATCAGATGTATTTTGTTATTTACTAATGGAGATGGCACAATACACAAAATTACTTTTAAATAGTATCCAAGAAATGTATGTTAAATTGAACCTTCAGAGATGGACTTGAAAGAACCATTATATCTGAGTTAATATTTAACACTGAGTTTTACAGTTCTTAGCCAAGTGGAGTTTCAGAACATACTCCAGTCCCTTTCAGTTCAAGCACATGTGAAAGGCTTCTTATGAACACTTCCAGGGCTAAAAGCAATCTGATTGATGGTTTATCAGTTCTCAAAAGGACCTGTCAAAATTTGTGTATATGTTGAAGTACTTAAAAAATCAGATAATGTTAGCTCAGGTAATGTTAGTCTCTTCCACTTGCAAGCAGAAGCGGTTTGTTAGCCCGCTCCAGATTTCTTTTTTGATACAATGTTTTCTGCTTTCATTTTCCATCTCATGTGAAGGAGCATAACCCTTCCATAGTGTGGCAAGGCTCCGAGATGCCTTGTGAGGGGAAAAGCTGTGCTAGTGTTGCACAGGGGGTCCCAACACTCAGGAAAGGCGTCAGGGGGCCTGTGCACACGGGGATGGAACATGAATCACTGAGTTGGAAGGGACCCACAAGGATCATTGAGTCCAGCTATTAAGTGAATGGGAAATCCCCTGAGCCCTGGTGTTGGATTTTTACCCCAGAGTGAAAGCAAAATGTTACGCTGTGCAAATTACCATTTATTGTCATGGGGTGAAATTCAGCACCAATCTAAAAGCCTGATAACTGAGCAAGAGGCAAGAAACAAACCAATAACTTTTGCAAACATATTCTAAATGTATATCCCAATCCCATGGAAACAAAGGTTTAATCTCACTTCTTTCTATTTAACCATTTTCCCAGATGTTTCCTGCAGTTTGACACATGTGCCTTTTACTAGAAAGTTGTGCTCTTGAGAATTAGAATGTTATGGACACAGTTACTATAGACAATGACTCTGTGAGGGTAAGATTTGGAATAAAATGTTACACGAATGTCTAGTTGGATCAGTAGTTTTGTTCCCAGGGCTAGTAGTGCTGGTGCCACAGGGCGGCAGGCACAGCCCAGTGGGCTTAACTCCTGGCAGCGGCATTGCTGAGTCTAGCTAAACAGACGGCTGTGATTCCCAAACATCATCTAGGGGAGGAGATGATGGATCTCTCATCAGATCCCAGGGCCACTCCCAGGGGACTCTTAGGGCAACAGGGCAGTGGGGTCAGGGTGGAGGTCTTTGTGCGGGCTGGGGGCTGATTCCTGCACTGGGGTCAATGCCCCAAGCCTGGGGCAGTTGGAGGGACGCTGCCCTGCTCAGGGCCAGGGCTGCTGGTTTATCCCTAAAGAAAGTGAGAAGGGAAATAAAAGGGCTTCACTGCCATTGGAGTCTGGAGGGTTTGACCTCAGTGATGGACTGCTTCTCCCAGGGGAGAGGGAATGCTGCTGGGATCCACATGCTGTGGTGCTGAATTGGGTCCAGTGTGGGTGGACACCCGTATGGATGGACCCCAGTGGGAATGTGTCCTGTGTGAGTGGATACCATGAGGTTGGACACTGGTGTGGATGGGTCCTGGTGTGAATGGATCCCCACGTGGATGGGTCCTGTGTGGATGGACCCTAGTGTGGGTGGATCCCATAGGGATGGATCCCATGTCCATACCTCTCAGCTCACACTGAGCTGCCTTTGCATTTCTTACCTAACTGTTTGTGCTGTACACAAACTGGAGCTCCTCATTCCCAATGCAAATATTCCCAAAGAACAGCAGGATGAGCCCCTAGCAGCAGCAGCTGTACCTGTGGGACTTTGTGTGCAGAAGATGGGTTACACATGGTTTACTGACCTGAGCGCAGGATAGC
Organism: Sclerurus mexicanus; assembly: GCA_013396755.1. Classification (NCBI taxonomy): domain Eukaryota; kingdom Metazoa; phylum Chordata; class Aves; order Passeriformes; family Furnariidae; genus Sclerurus; species Sclerurus mexicanus. The sequence continues at coordinate 163,449 of VWZF01004715.1, read as the reverse complement.
TGGTGAGGAAGGAGAGAAGTGCGTTTGATGAGCCATGGGAACAGCCTTCATAGCATCTGGTGAAGCTTGGCATGCTCCAGTTGGTGCTGTATGCTGTGTTTAATGTGGCACATGTGTGCTGTGCTCCGTAAGGAATGGAGGAGCTGCACAGTACAGTCATGGTGCGATCGATTCCAGTGTTCCTATCGCAGTCCTGCTTTTACAGTCCTTGTTTGTTCAAGTATTTTGTACCATATGTGCGTGAGCCATGTGGACATGACTGACGTCACTGACATCGTGCTGCTTGAATGCTGCTTCGTGAACATCTTACGCACATATTTAAAGAGGTAACTTTCATTATTCACAATCTTTTAAATGAGGGCAAGGGAAGGAAAGGGAGTAAAATCCCCAAACGTTTTTGCTTGTGATTTGCTTTTCTAACTAAAGTCTCCTTTAAACCAGAAGCTGATGTGAGAGGATACTGTTGATTGCAGTGTGATGGGTAACTCAGGTGCCTAAGCTGCAGAAGCGGCCTCTAAACACTCAACTGCTGCTGCTGGGGTTGCTTTGGTAATCATCTTTTCAAAGGAATTATTTTACTATATTGTTAAGAATAGTTGTGCAATATACAATGAAGCTGTTACTGTATAGTGCTTCTAGAGGTTTTGGTAATTCTGATTTTATTAGCAATTGCAAACAGTTTCAATAAACTTTTAATGGAATGTTTATTTCTTTTATAGAACAACCTGTGAAAAAAATCTAATTTCTTAAAACCAGTTATTTAAACACTTCTCTGTCTAAAGACCTGAAGAGCCTGGGTTTTTTTTCAGAGTTATTGAAATTTCTGTATGAAAGTGAATTATTGTACTTTCTCGGCTTTTCCTGCTGCACATCAACTACTGTTACAGTGTGTATCTAATGGATAGGGACCATAACTTTTAAGCATCCAGGCCCTCTTCCCTCTTTCTTGTAACACTTACCGAAGCTGAAAAAGAAGGCTCTACAGTTCCATCTCCTGAAAACTTGGCACAGTTAATTCCAGCACTGTGACCTTATTTTCAGAAACTGGATTGTGTTGTTAAAACTTTTTATAAATAAGCTTGCCATTCTCATGTAGTTGGCGTGTGTTACTTCCCACATCATCTCTTTGAAGAAAATTTTTTATCTGCTCCTCTGTTGTAGGATTTTCACCTGATGCATCTTTTAGATGATGGAATGAAGTAAAATTCTGTAAACTGGTAAGAATTTGGGGTTCATGGATTGACTTAAACTGGTGCCCACTTTTATGAAAACAGTTCCATGACAAGCATTAAGTGATGAACAAAAGTATTTTTTCCAAATTAAAAAAGCTGAAAATATTGTGAGGAACAACCCAGTGAATCCTCTAAGAAAATGTAACTGTATATTTTATTTCCTCTGACAGTTCTGCACAGCTTCACCGCTGAGTTTTCCCAGAGCCTGCAGAACAGACTGATGCACCCTGGCAGTACTGAGCACACATGTATGTGGCTGATCTTGCTGCACTGGGACATGACCCACTGCTGTGTTTTATGTGCAGCCTTTCTCTGACATTGGCTCCTGGTGTTCTCTGTGTGATCATAAATAGTTTTTACAGTATTTTCCAGTGACTCAAGTATAAAGGGTTCATTCCATGTGCCAAGTTTTACTTCAAAAGGATGTTAATATGGCTGAATTATAAAAGCTGCACGTGACCCAGCCCATGAATTGGTAGAATGTAGGAGGAAATGTCTGCCAGAGGTGTTTGGGTGGGCCATGCACTGGGTACAAATGAATCCCTTTACAGCTGCCTCTGAATTTTTCCAGCAACCCTTCTGACCTTCAAGCTGTTTGCATGGAAGCCCCTTTGCTCTTTCCCTGTGCTGTCACGTTTTCTTTTCTGTTTGTTAGAAACATTTGGGAAAGTTTGGAGTGTCTCTGTAACCTCATTTTTTTATCATTTGCTTTTCTGGAAGTTCTCCCCTCCAGGCATTTAAAGTGCCTTATGAACTTGAAACAGTTCAGATTTCTGTACAGGAACTTTTAGTTTCCCTTCCATCAATGACTTTCCTTTCTAGATCCTGTTCTGTTGATCCCAGTATCTGCATGACCCTGCCTTGCTCTCCAGAAGTGAGAATTGACAGGCTCACTTTGCTTCACAGGCTTTTTTTGACTGTGTCAGAATAAGGTTATTGTGCCTCCAAGTACTCAGGTACTATGGTGACTACTGTAGTTTGCTTTTGAGCTAGAAATGAAATCTTAGTTGTGGGTCGTCACTGGCAGCTGTAGGATTGAGTTTCTGGCATGCTTTGATATGTCTAGGTTTTATACTTTTACTGAAACTACCTTCCAAGAAAGTGCTGTCTGAACTGCAGTAGCAGCATCTTCTAAAGACAGACCACATCCTCTGCAGTGCCTTTCTCAGCTTCCCAGATGTTCACATCTTCTGTCTTTTGTTCTTCACAGCTGGCAGAAATAATTCTTCCATTGTGCATTTTTCTAGCTTATTGCGCAGAATTTTCCAAAGGCAACTGAAGCTACTGTTGTTCTTTCCTGAGAGAGTTATGGGGAGGTATCTGAATCAGATAAATCTAAAGGTTTGTTACTTGTCCTGTCTCCTCCCCAAAAACTGTGCTGTTCCTAGGCAGATTTAGGAGAGGGAAGCCAGAGATGCCCCATTGCAGGCTAGAGGACCAGAAAGTTTCTCCTCTTTGACTAAAGGATGAATACTTTTTGTCCTCAATCCTTGAAAACCAAGTCAGAGCTGATGGCAGCTGTACTCAGCTGTTTGTTCCCACCTAGAAAGAGTTAAACAAAACTTTTAGGACATGAAATGGCATTATGTTTATGCTCTAGATATCACTGTACGTTTTAGGAATTTTTTTAAGATTACTGCAATGACCTGTTATACCCAGACATTTGTTACTGTGGTAATACTGAAATGCTGGAACTTTCTGTTGTTCTAGCTCCACTTTTTGAGCAATTAATGATTGTTAAAATTTATTTAGTTTTCTTAACGGGCTAATTTATATTTACAGCTGACTCAGCAGAATTAATGACATCACTTCTAATTTCACAATTTTTCTGGATATTTATTATGTGTTAAAATTTTGTTGTTTGTATCTCAGATATGGTTTCATCTCTTCAAAAAATGATGCAACTTTAGAATGAGCCATCAGGTATACCAAGCAAAATGAGAACCTAAAGGTAGGAGTTGGAGTAGGTTTAGAGTTGAGCAAATAGGCAGTAGCAGTGCAGAGCAGAGAGATTAGTGGGTAATTTTTTCCCCCTTCTTTTTAAAAAAGTTGAACCTACAGCCTGTACCTATTGCAGTGAGGTAACTTTGTCAGTGTTTCTGTAATGTATATATACATGTGTTCCAGCAGTGACACAACTTTTCCTTTCCTGAATCCCAGCATTGTACTTAGGGATGAAACGAGTGATTACTTTTATAAAGAAACCAGTGCTACCTTTTAAAACCATCCTATGAGTGTTGGAGCAAAGATGGCCAAATATTAAAAAAAAATCCTCTGAGAAAATAAGTAGGATCTGCGGTTGTGTTAATTGATTTTACTGTACATTAGATTTAGATTTCAGTTTTGTGGGTTTGGCTTTGGACTGCGATCTTACATCATGCGGTTCTCCTGCATTCTTTAATACTTTTGAGTATTAAGCCTTCAGGAAGGGAAGCTCATCTGTATCTGAATATTTGTGCTTGGTTCAGGCAGTAATGGGGCACTCCTTTAAGCATTTCACAGTTTATTGATTTCCTTCTTTCACTGTGAAATCTGTCCTTCTGGTTGATTCCATTTGCAAGTAACTATCTGGTCCAACATTTTATCTCTGAAAATCCTGTTTGGGTGAGGATAAATATAGAAAGTCTGACCTGTGTTTGTTTATATGTAAGATTATGCTATTTGCTAGTGTATTTTCAATGGTTTAGACTTCTTATTTCAAAGGTCTTTCCATTAGCTGTAGTGCTTAGCTGAAAAACATTTCATGAATTGAAACTTTTTAAGGAAAGGAACTGAAGAATTCCAGTTACGGAGGAGTGGAAGAGCAAGGAAAATTGATGTGGTTGGTGCATGTGTGCTTTAGACTCTGAGAGAACTTCTATAAATATGTTTAATTCTCCAGACGGAGGCTGGTGCTCAAACTGAAAATTCAAAAGAACAAAAGCTCTTTTCTGGAAGGAGTGAAGTTTAATTTTTGGTGGCTGGAGAAGCTTTGAGGCAGTGCTTGAAATACTACGTGGCTCTTAGGAGTTGTCTCCTGAGGCAGAAGCTGAAGGCTCAGTCGCCTGTTTCTGTCCTTGTTAAACTACACTGGGATGGGGGAAGGACTGGAAGATGTTCCAGCTTAGACCTCTGTGACACAGCCCTCCGTAGCCAGCTGGCCCCATCTGGACCAGAGCAGGAGACATGGATGCTCCAGTGCTGCTTTGGAAACAGCGTTCACAGGAGAGCAGTGGCAGCTTGACCTGTGTGTTGGTACAAATATGAGCTTTAGTTTTGCCAGATTTCCTGCAGAGGTGAAGATCCTGTACAAATAATGTTAAAATATCAGCAGTGACAAAAGGGGAGGAGATTCATTAACTTTCTTGGGAAACCCTATCGTGTGTCCACGTTCTGTGGCAGGAGTGATTCCTGCAAAAACAATGATCTCTGCAAGTTGCCTCTTAGAATGTTTTTTGGGAAGGAGTACTGAGCCATAAAAGGAAAAGGCTCTGGGAAAGGGACTGGGAAGCATAAAGTTAATAAAGTGTGATGGGGAAGGTTTGTATATTTAGATGACAGTCATTCAGAGGAGATGTGGTTTGAAGAAGGCATTGGGCTGTTTGGAGTATTTTATCATGTTATACATACTTCAGATAATTGGCTGACAGAGCAAAGGGATATTACTTTCAGGTTTTATTTGTCTTGTTGGTTTTTTTTTAGTGAATTTAGATTGCTTAAAAAAGACTCATCTGGGTAAAGAACACTTAGGATTTTTTCCTCTTTTTGATTTTGATATACCACCTTAAATTCTAGTTTTCCCACCTCACAGTAACATGTAGATAACAGTAGGTACTTTTGCAGGAATGATTCCCATCATGTGGAGGAGATACTCAGTATCATCTGGAATCCTGTGTAATTTTGCTAAAATAAACCTGCAAGTAGCTGGAACAACCTGTGTTAGCAGGGAGGAAGGGTGGTGGGTATGACTGTTGTAGAGCTATGGTCTCCCCATGGGAATTCCTATTTTTTAAGACAATGGGGTTGCACTGGCATCTCCCCTACTGCACATAGAGTCCAGGGTTGCATATGTTGTTTTTTAAGTAGTCTTTAACAGAAGCAACTGTCCTCTTTCAGACTTCAGTTTGTGCATAGAGACAGTAAAAGGTGTTAGAAAACAAATATTATAAAGATGCTGAAAATACTTAAATCATATTTGAGTTGTTACACAAATGGAAGCTTGCTCTTAAGCATTATTATGCATAGTGTTTGTGTAAAGAAAATACTTTACATGCAAGGGGATAGTTCTTCTTTGTGCAAGTGAAAACACACTGCTCTGTACAACTATTTCAAGTCAGAGCTTTGGTTCTACCAAAGGGAGCGTGAAACGTCTGTGATTTCTTCTCTTGGGGTACAGTAATGCTTTTGGCAACTGTTCCTTAAGGATCTGCAGGCTGGAAGTGAGTGCAAGCAAAACTGTCCCCTTCACGGGGCCTCTTTTCCCTTTTCCTTAAGCAGCTGGCAGAGTTCTCCTGTTCCTGTAGGGCTAGTGTGAATTACCACGACTCTGTGCCAGCAAACAGAACAGCCATGGTTAAAGGTTCTGCAACAAAAAATGCAAACAATGCATTTTAGTACTTTTGAGCTGGTTCTGAGGAGAGCTGGAGCATTACTTTCAGTTAGAAATTTCTTTAGAACCCGGCTGCAGCAGAATTCCAGTCAGGATGTGTGTGGTTTTGGTATGACATCCACCCGAGCACATGATGCTGGGTAAGTGCTGGAGTCTGGGTTATGATTCATTGGGGACCAACATGGAAAACAATGTCTGTTTTTCAAGTGTTGGAGAAATGAATTTTAGGTTGGAATCATGTAATTTTGCTAAAATAAACCTGCAAGTAGCTGGAACAACCTGTGTTAGCAGGGAGGAAGGGTGGTGGGTATGACTGATGTAGAACAATGGTCTCCCTATGGGAATTGCTGGTTTTTAAGCCCGTGGCGTTGCACTGGCATCTCCCCCACTGCACATGAAGTTCAGGGTTGCATATGCTGGTTTTTAAGATAAAGTGGAGTCTGGGGATGGTACAACTGTTTAGACAGCTGGATTTATTTGTAGTATATATTTTTGAGTTCTTTTTCAACTTGGTCAGAAATCCTTGTTTGTAATTTTCTGCCCTTGTGTCTGACCTAAGAGATGCATCTCTGCTTGTTCAGTCCGTGTGGAATGTTTAAACTAATGGACTTCAGTGAAGTGTAATTATCTTCAAACCCATGCATTTTTGATACCCATTCAGATAAAGTGACTAACAGCAAAACAAGAATGACTTCTCTCAATTATAACAACTAATAATTAAAAAATTCTAACAAATTTTTCATTTCTAATAGAAAATTATTTTTAAAGTGGCATTTTAAACTGAAATTGCTTAATAATGGGAAATTGAATACCCTGTAGATAATTTTAAGTACAAATGTCTTACAAGTGGAGTCAGATGTAGGATTTGCTATTTATATTTAAATAGGAGGGACTGACAAGTGCTGGTGTATTTTCACAAGGGCAGAGTTATCATGTTACTGTCCTACACAGTGCTGTAACATTTCCAGCTGGGCTCAGAAAAAGTAATATCTGATGTGGAAGTAGAAGCTTCAGGTATTTTTCTGCACAGACTATATAGGTGAAGGTAGATGAGTTGAGGGCAGGATTTTTGAGGAGTGGAGTATAAAACAGTTCCCTACCTGGAAGAGGAGTTGTTTTAATTTAGGAAGAGGGAATTATTTGCCTACAGAAAGGGCATGGGTGTGGCCTGCTGAGATTGCTGAGATAACTCAATAATTGTAGGTGGCTTTAGGGAAAGTTTGCCTGTGGTGCTTGTTCATGGTATCAGGCTGATCCCATTGCCCAGTTTCTCGGTCCCTTCCAAAAATCTTTGCAGGAAAGTTTTGTTGGGTTTTTTTTGTGTTTTGGTTTTTGTTAGGGTTGGGATTTTTGTTTGATTTTTTGTTGGTTTGATTTTTCTGGAGGCAGCATAAGTACCAGTTTACCAATATTTAGGGCTGTGACTTTTCATTTAAAATGAAGGTGAGTGAAATAAGTGCTCTTGTGTGAAATGGAAAATTTATTTTGCTTGGGAATTTCAGTAAGTTTGTTCATCAGCGGTCACTTGACAGCCCCACCCCCCAGTAAATGCAGCACTAAGTTGTTGAAAAGCAAGTTCTAAGACAAAATCCCCAAACAACTGGTGTAGCTACATTTTTTTGTCTCATTTTACAAGTATTCTTGGTAGAGAAAACAAAATTTTTCCTTTGAAAATCAGCTTGTATTTATTAAAACAAAATTCTGAACGGAGATTATTTTTTTCTTTGAGGGAGTGAAAAGTAGGAATCTGCTGGAGCTGTAGGTGGTTTTACAGCCTCCAAATTGTCATTTGAATTGTAGTAGACCAGATAATATTTTGTTGAAAAGTAAGAATTTGGCTTGCAGCCACCAAAGGTTCTGCATTGCAGCACGAAGAACAAGCTATCCCTACACAGCCTTCATTTCAACAGTGATTTTAGCCATGGTTTTTCGTGTTTCCCAGGATATCTCATGGCTGTTGTGCTATTTCTGAAGCTCCCTGCTTGCTTCCTCAGGGGTGGGGCAGGAGGGTTTGGTTGTGTCCAGGAGTTGTTTCCGCACTGTAATTCAAGAGGAGGCTACTGTGTGTTAAACATAGAGTCTGCTGTGTTGCCATTCACTCACATTTGCATCGGTCATTAGCTCAGAGCGCTGCAATTCCAAACTTTCCTGCTGAGTGCTGCTCCTGCAGAGCAGTGGAAGTGAAACTGGCAAAAAGCTGGGAGAGCTATTCCTGGTGGATTTGAGCTGCTTTATGCTGTCTAAATCCAGCCCGCAAAGAGGTTTGGGAAACACACAATGTTCATGGACCATCTTGAGCACCCAGCTGTGAGACCTTTAAAGTTAGATTTTATGGTCGATTCTGGTACTCTTAACTAATTACAAATTAGCAGTTGCAAAGAGAGAGGCAAAAGATGGTGGAGGGGCATGGGGCGGGGTGCAGGGAGAGCTGGGGGATTCAAAGGGTTACAAATTGTATTGTTAGGCTGTTAGCTGTTCCTCCTAAGCATGCCAGGGGAATTTGGCACATAGAGTGGGCCATGTCCTGAGAGTCTCAAGTCACTGGTTGTTTGGCATCATATTAACAATCACTTCTCCCATGATAAATGAGATTAGATTCAGGCAGCAATAGCAGATTTCTGTACAACCGACTCTTGAACAAGCTAAACAATAGCACTGAAGAACTGTGACCAGTTCAGCAAGAGTCCTGTTCCTCAACACAGCAGAGAACTGGACCCTCATCTCCAGAAAGATGATCGCTTCTCTAGCTCTTACCTGAGAGGGGCCACAAAGATGACAAAGATACAGGAACAGGTTTTATTTGAATAAAGTATTACATTGGAGAAAAAAAGGTTGTTGAACAGAGATGAACTTGGGAGTAGCATGAAGATGATGAGCAGGGAGCAATAGCTTTGTCTCTCATAATACAAGGATCAGGGCAAGAGCAAACCAAGCCAGATTTTCAGTTAAAAAGAAACAAAAAGAGCCCGTGAAGAAAAGGTACTTAACAAGTATGTAGTTTAGACTGTGAAATCCATGGCCACAGGATGCTGGTGAAGTTAAAAGATTTAGGACTGGCCAGGATCCAGGACAGGATCACCAGGGGACATCTCCACAGCCTGTATGGGTGTTTTAGGGTTCCTTATTTTCCTCTACTGGCAGGGCCCCATAGCCTTCCTTTTATAGGCACTTTCTCAGACATTGAAATAGGCATTAGATTTTTGAACTTACAACTTACTTCAGTATTGAACTGATTCCTTCCCTGTCTCTGCCTAATTCATCAGCATTTTAAAAGATTGTTCCTACATATTAACTTGCTGTGATATGCTTTAAAAAATGGGGGGAAAACCACTTTGGATTTTACCCACATATACACAGGACACATAAGACACTTCACTGGTACTTCAAGAATCATCTGAAGACAGGTTTTATTTTCCACAGCGCCAGCTTTCTCCTCTGGTGCTTTCCTATGGAAAGCATGATGAAGTTTGTAGTTTGACACTGAGGCACCAGTCCCTACAGTGTGTGAACTCTTACCTCACTGGTATTCTCCATGCTGCCAGTGATAGACACACTTATCTGTGTGATGAGTGAAGTACCTTTCCCTTGAGTCACTGGTTTGCCTTTAATGACAGTTACATTGCAGTATGGAAACTGAAATCTCTCATCCATAGATGCAAACCCAGCTTTATTTTCATTGCAGTGAATGATAGGCTAATTACACGAGCACATCTACTGGGATTTACTTTTCAGGAGTAGTTCGAAATTACTCTTGTGAAAGAGCACTTGTAATTAAATGATTCTGAGATAAGTGCAGTATAGTTTGCTTTTCCTTTATTTTCTCCTCTGAAGATTTTGCTTACTGTCTTGACTCACTGCATTTTTGCTGATGTCAACATAAACTTTTCCTTAGGCTTCAGCAATGCTTGAAGAATATTGCAGTGTTAGGAGACAGAGTGGGATTCATAGTATGTTAAATGAGGAGGTGTCTGATCCTAAAAATTGTTACTTGGTGCATCTGAAGAAATTCCAGACTGAAGAATAATGCTGACTGCTGAAGCTTGCAAGTGTGGCTGATTGGCTTCTCTTTGCAGGGAGGAGGCTGGACAGGCCAGGGGTACCTCACCGAGGGATTGATTCTACACCTCCCACAGCCCAAGCAAAGTGCATTTCCTGGTGTTTCTTTACAGGGATTTAATGTTGCATATTTTAGAATAACAGATCAACAGTAAGGCCTTTGCCATTTTTTCTCTCCTGCCTTAGAAATAAGACTGCCAACGGGGATTACCGGAAGGAGCACCGCGAGAGGAGCCGCAGCCCCATCGAGAGGGCAGCTGCCCCAACAATGAGCCTTCATGCCAATCACATGTACGCCTCAATCCCAAGCTTGAGCATGGATCAGCCTCTAGCACTGACCAAAAACAGCATGGATGCAACTAGGACAGTCAGCATCACACCGACACTGACTTCTGTGGAACGGCAGCAGGTATGGACTGGGCAGGAGCTGTGTGGGCGTACAGTCCCAGCTGTGGACACAGCAACGACTCCCAGGTGTAAGCAGAAGATGTTGTCAGTTACTATAGATAGGAGATACTATTCCTCAGGCAAAATGTATTTTAAAAACACACATTGAATGTCACAGCTCACTGTGTTTAATGTGAATATATCACTGATATGTAAATGTATCTCACAGATCTCTTGGCCTTGCTGCTTTCTCTGATGCATGTGTTTTAAGTGGGAATGCAAGTGCGTGTTTCAGTTAAGCCCCAGTACCTGGTAGGCAATTACTGATGCAATTTCCAGGCAGAGGGTATCATCTGTGCCTTTCTTGGTGATCCATGTGTGCTCCCCTCCCTTCTGTCCCAGATCTCTCCCACCAGGACTGCTGAAAAAGGGGTACAAGACAAAAAAGGACATAAGGGAAAATTTTGCACTGAATGTTCCGGGCGAAAGAAGCTAAAATGATCTCAGTTGTTTTAGCCAGCCAAAAGCATTTGCCGCGTTGTTCAGAGCAATGTTGTGTCACTTATTCATAATTACTTTTCCTAAAACCAAGGAATTATTTTTTATTATTTTATACTTTATTTCCATGTGCTGAAGTGGTTATTGGAGGGGATTTTTTGTTGGTTGGTTGTTTTTTTGGCTTTCTTGCACATTGTACTTGTTAAACTGGCCCATGTACCCAAATCTGTCTTTCCTTCCTTCCCTCCTACAATGATGCCCTGCAAAGGGTGAACACTTGGAGAAGATGGTTTTTCCCTGCTTTTCACTGGAGCTATCAACTTCCCACCTACTGCAGACTTCCACAGGGGCTGGCTGTGTACAAGAGTCCCTTTACATTTTGCTATGCTAAACTCCCTGACTTTGCACTGCTGCTCTCCCACACCCCTTGGCAGTAGCTTGCAGAGCTGTTATTCAGTGTGGGTTGGCTCTTGGTTATTGGTAATAACAGAGGAGGAAGGGACAGGCTCCAGTGATGACACTGGTTCCCTTTGCCAGCATTACTGCTGTGCCCCTGCTCAGCCTCTGCACCACTGTCTGACTTGGGATGATTCCTGCTGTCCAGGACTGGATTCCTCTCTCCTGTTATCTTTAACATTTTGAATGAGATTACAATCATTTGCCTTGGGAAAATAGGATCTTGCTAAGACCACAGAATAGAAATCATACAAAATAAAAAGTGTAGTGAGAAAAAGAAACCCTAGGTTGATGAGTCATTTTGTTGTTTCGTTGTTGGTTTGGGTTTTTTTAACCTTAGCATGTTGAATGGGATTTCATCTTTGTTTCTAATAAACAGGTGAGGAAAGATTCCCTTCTTATTTTCAGCAGGGCAGGGTTATTCTGTTGTATTTACTAGATTTTCAATTTATCTCTGTTTTCATACAAGTGTCTGTATTCTGTTCAGTGCTCTGTATACACACAACCAATAGCAGGGGATTCTGTAAGATGCCTTATTCTGCCTCTTGGATCCTTTGTGGTGTTGGCACATGGATTCCTGAGACATTATTACCTGTCTCTCTCTATTTCCCACCTCTTGCATGTCCAAAATACTCCTCTGAAGAGATTAGCATATATACCCTTCTCAAAAAAACACTCCAGAGAGGCACAGCATCTTGGCCTCTATAGAAAATAAATACTTCCACATGTGAACTGCTTACAAAAAAATCAAATACTTCCTTTATTTTCTTTATTTACTTTTTTTTACTTTGCTGTCAGTGCAATAAGACGTAAATAGCCTCATTCCTGTTGCGTCGTGCCAAATGGTGTTAAACCTCCCTGGAAAGATCAGCTCTTTTACTTTACGGGTCTTGACCTTTACTGGTAAGAGCAAGACTTTACTGGTCTTTCTCCTACTCTGCATAAAGTACTGCGAAACAAGGAAAACTCCCTCCTTCCTCACTGATGGGGATAATGCAGTGCTTTTTGTGGGTTGCTTCACAGGTTTGTAAGATGGAGAAGAGTTATATCCATTCTGTTAATTTTTTTGAAACTTAAATATTAACTTGCATTGAGTATAATGGACTCTTTGCATCAGAAGATATACCAAAGATACAAAGCAAATCTATTCCAATACATGTGTTCTTTCCCTTCAGTCACTTGGAGAAACTGGGACATTTCTTTTCCCAAGGCCTTGTTTCAATGTACATTTACATAGTAAACAACTATGAAAAGAGTATTTTATGTTTACACTCTGTACAAAGTAGCAGCACTATGATGATGTAATATAGATGTGAATAGATATTTTGGGGAATTTGCATGTGTTGAGAATAAAAAAAGGATTATATTAATTAAGTAGTACTGGAAAGGCAGATTAATTACAACAGGAAAGTACTTGTAGTCAAGACTGGCTCAGGAGCTCTTCATATTATACATTTTATGGGCTCCCTGCTCTGTGTCTGCAGTAGGGAATACAGAATTAGGGCTAGGAAAACTCAGCTTCTGAATGAAAAATGGTAACACTAAAACTTGGATAATACCAAGACGACAAATACCTGTAAAGTCTGCAAAGCCCTTCTGAGTCCTGAAATGACATGGATGTGTGGCCATAGGATGAAACAAGCATTTAATGTGTTGACATTTATTGCTGAATATGAAATGTGTGGGAGGTTGAAACAGTAACTGTAAAATCACTTTAATATTTGTAATGATTTGCTTTTACACTGCCCTTTTTCTGTGTGGCTGCTGACCACTTAAGTAACAAGAACCATTATGGAAATAAACTGTGGATTTTTTTTTTTTAAAAATCAGACAAAGCTGAATATTTTGGGGTTTAATCTGCTTTGTTGAATTGGATAGTTCATAGTTTTAATTGTTGCTGCTGTGGCTGAGGCTAATTGCCTGAATGAGTGACAACTTTCTTGTGTGTTCCCACCAGAACCGTCCCTCCGTGATCACCTGTGCTTCTGCCAGCAACCGGAACTGCAACCTCTCCCACTGCCCCATCGCCCACAGCGGCTGCGGCTCCGTGCCTGCCTACAGGAGACCCTCCAGCAGTAAGTGCCATCTTCAAACTCCCCACAGCCTCATTAGAATTCCAGAAGAACAGAACGATCTTACCAACCTTAGCTGTGCAGGCACTGATGTATTAACAGCAATAAAAGGTGGTGAAACAATGGATACCTCTTTGTATCCCTGCTCCCCAGACATGCACTTTCTAACAATCAATCCTCTACCCCTGGAGAAAGTACCAATTCAGAGTTGGAGGGAGAGAGGTGCTCTTTCTTCTTGTTTTGAAAAGCTTCTTAAAAAAAACCAAACACCCCACACAGACAAATAAGTCATTATGTTTATTTTAGTCCGTCTGACAAGCAGCAGCCAGGGCCAGCGATCCAACCACGCTCTTATTTTAGGAGCTGTAGTTTCCCCAGTATTTCAATAGCCAGTAGACTCTTACTATTCAGCTGCAGTTGCAAAAATCTTTCCTGCAGCTACAAATACTCTTCCAAAGCCCATACTCTCCACCCTGCTTTGCATGTGTAACACAAAAAGCTTTGAAGGGCAGTTGCTACAGCAACCCAAACAGGGAGCTTTAGCTTTCTGCCTTCTGTGCAATTAGTACATTTCATGAAATCTGCGCAGGCAATACTTGCTGGGAAACCTGGCACTGTTTCTGTTCACTCTCTGTCACTGCACAGTAGGAAAGCCCAGGGGAAACACAGCCCTTTCATTTCAAGTCCTTTACCTGCTGAGACAGAGCTTTAACACACAGCATTGCTGAAAGGTCGGGGCAGTGAGGCTTCATCAGCCAGGATCTGTCCATGAAGCAATAGCAGTGTGATGTAGGCAGGAACCTAGAAGTCTATACTATGGTAATTATTAGTAGTAGTAGTATTTTTTTGATTTTATAAAGGTGAGTGTGTTGTTGGTAACTAGATTTAGAAGCTGAAGTGTTAACTAGAATTAGAACTAGAAGCTGAAGGAGACCCTTAGACTCTCAGAGAACTCAGTCCATAGGGACCTCAGATGTTGCAAGTTTTCTCTCAAACTGGTGTTACTGGTCTCAGGAGAGCTGCTCCAGTGAGACCCCAGCTGTATTTACATGGACTTGGGAAGAGGGGTAAATGTTTCCACAAGAGATTTGTCTGCTGTCCGGTGAAGAGGTTTATGCATGACACTCAAGTTTATTTTGGGATCTGTCAAGCCTTGCTGTAGCACAGATGCCAAGTGCTTTTTGAAAGATAATTCTCATTTAGACACACAGATACTGTTTCTAAATTGTAAAACTGCAGCTCTTTCATATTTAGTCTGAGGAATTGTTACTATTGGTGTACAAAACCTGTCTTTTCAGATTCTTTGTTCCTTTTCTCATAGTATTACACCATTTTAATGCTTGTAGCACTCAGTGCAGAGGTAATGATTTCATTTTAGTTTCCTGACTGCCCCAAGCACAAGTGTGTGAATTAAGATGAAACCCTGAGGTCAGCTGTTGGCATGTAATTTAGAATGAGGGCTCCTCACACCTGACTGCTATCAGCAGGCTTGGGACGAGATTTCGAAAAACCATTTGCATCTTCAATTCTGTTTAACCCTAAATATAAGTTCTATGTGATTGTTTGGGGAGAGGGTTTCCATTGAATTGGGGCTCTAGGCTGAGGGAGAGCTATGATTATATATAAAATGCTCACCTGTTGCAGGTAACAGAAATGCAAAAATACTTAACTCCACTTACACTTGTTTTAGGTTTAAATTCTTCCACCTTCTTCCCAACCCTATGCAGTAACAGTCCTCCAATGACGTAAGGAAGCCTGGCTTTGTGCCCAAACAGGGACTTTTCATGAGGGCTTGTGGACAAGTGGCCTTAGGCTAAAGGAGGGTAGATTTAGGCTAGATATTGGGAAGGAATCCTTCCCTGTGAGGGTGGGCAGGCCCTGGCACAGGTTGCCCAGAGAAGCTGTGGCTGCCCCGTCCCTGGAAGTGTCCGAGGCCAGGTTGGATGGGGCTTGGAGCAACCTGGGCTGGTGGAAGGTGTCCCTGCCCATGACAGGGGGTGGAATGAGATGGGCTCTAAGGTCTCTCCCAACCCAAACCATTCTGTGTTTTGTGACAGAAAAACAGGAGAAAACATGGGTTGTGGATCCAGCACTGGGTGCCAGGGTTCTCACATATCCTGTGCCTCCTTTCCCCGCAGCTACCACTGCCTGTGACCCGGTGGTGGAAGAGCACTTCCGCCGGAGCCTCGGCAAGAATTACAAGGAGCCTGAGCCAGTGGCAAACTCGGTGTCCATCACAGGTTCAGTTGATGACCACTTTGCCAAAGCCCTCGGGGATACGTGGCTGCAGATCAAGGCTGCCAAGGACGGAGTCTCCAGCAGCCCCGAGTCGGCGTCGCGGCGGGGCCAGTCCTCCCCTTCCTCCCACATGGTCAATCATAATCACTCACCCTCCGTGGTCTCCTGAGGAGAGGACCATTCCCTTTGTGAATTTGCATGGTTTGACTGAGCTTTGAACAGTGCTTAAATAGTGTTGGGGGGAGGGGAGGTTAGTTTTCAACACGTTTTTGTGTACTCACTTTTTTTTTTTGTAAAAGGGCGCCCTTAAAGATGATAGCAGGAACTATTTCATAAAGATTCATATGATGTAGCATCCTTTTTTCCTGCCTCAATTACCAAAGAAACCTCTGATGCAAATCTGCTGCCCCTTAAGAAAATAATGCACGCTAATCCAAAAAAGCCATTACATGTAGTTGGTTGACCCAAATGCTTTTTGCTTTTCTTAGTTTCTTGAGACTAGAATTTTTCTGGTTTGCTTACAGTGCTTTTTTTTTCCCTCTGTGAAGTAATTTTGTATGTATATACTTGAAAAGAACTGTCATGTATGATTTGCACTATTGGAGGAGGACTGAAGTTGCACAGCAACTTTCTGGAAGAGGCTAGTATTTTGAGGGCAAACTGCTGGAAAAAGGGTTTAAGGATGACATTTCTATCAGTTTGATTTTTCTTAAAGCAAAACAGCTTCAGAAGGGGAAGTCTCATACAGGTTATAGGTCTTTCTCTCTTTAGATTTCAGGTGCTTAGTGCTTGCAACTGGACTGCATAATTTACAGAACACGGGCATTTTTTTCCTGAACACTGCAGTTTGTTAGAGTAGAGCTGAGGTTGGAGGGTTCCATAGTGCTTAACGGTGCATGTTTTATGAAAAATAGCTGGTATCTATTAATGTATAGACAGTAAGAATCATAATACCTATTAGCTTTTCTTCAGAATTAGTTTATTTTTGTCAGTAACAATCCTAGATATACTTACTGCTGGTACAGTTGTACTCTATGGTATTTGTATTTGATATTCCCTTTAGCAGCAGCCAGCGTTGGGGGCAGCCTCAGGACAGGCCTTGTGCCACCCTTGGAGCTGGTGGCTGCTGGCACAGGATGCTGAGCTCTGTGCAGGACCCAGCGACCTTTCTTGTCTGCAGCACTGCTGCTCCACAGGGATTTGCTTCCTAAAACCGAGTCTGTGTAATCTACCCTTAATTAGCTGCAGGAACCGCTACCATTGCACATCTTGGCTGGACAACAGATTGTTACAGTTTGTGAAATATGATCTTTTTTTTTTTTAAGCCTATTCATAAACCAATGCCAAGTTGCAGCAAACATTCCTGCAGTAGAGACTTTATACAGGTATTACTGCATTTATTATCATTTGCTATATTAATAGCTACTAACTAGAAATTAGGCAGTAGAGGCAGGCATGAAACCACAGCTGTGCTAGTGCTAAGAGCTTCTCTTCTTGTTAAGTGTAACTCCTCTCCCCCATACATTCCATCTTCCCAGTACAGTTGCAACTAGGGTTTTTTTTTATACTGGGTTACCTGAAATGATTAGTTCAGTGTAGAAAACAGGAACTAGTTGGAAGGTGAACTACACATGATGTATTATGGACTATGTTACAGTATTGGGTCCATTGTGGCTTTTATTTTATGCTTTTTTTTTAAAGTTAAGCTATTTAATTTGGAAAAGGTGCAGGGTAGAAAGAGATCGGGAGATTGGCTCTTACTCTTGGTAAGAAGGTGGCTGCTCAGTTTTCTTTTAAAAAAGTAAAAAATAAAAAAACAAACCAAACACCTAAGCCCCCAGTTTTACACATTTCACTACCATCTTACTGGGTAGTCAACGCTTCCTTGCTTTGGCATTCAGTACCCTACTCTCTGTAGGAAGATTGTTAAAAGAACACTTTTTTATATAGGTAACTTTAAGACCATCGTTACGCTGTGCGTAAAGAATGTACAGAGAAATTTGTAGGTATTTTTTGAGAAACAATTAATTTGTTAATGATATGTAGCTATTTAATTTTTTGCTTTCCTTTATTGTAATCATTCTTTTTTTTTTTTTTTTTGGTTGGAGAAAAAAGTTGATCTTTTTTTTTTTGTTGTAGATTTGTCTGTAATACAGTAAAAGTGCAGGAACACAGTTATTCTATGAGGACACTGCATTAGCATTAATAGCCACTCGTTTGTTATTGCTACAGGCTACTGAGCAGTATAACAGTCAATACTAATACTGTAGATGGACTCTGTGGAAAATGTGACTCCTATATTTCTTTGTAAACACAAATAAGATAATGTTTTTAAAGCTAATATTTTCAATAATAGCTGTTTTACAAGGTTACATTTACTTATCTGAGATAGGTAAATGGATTTGAGGGCAATAAAGATTTAATGTGCTATGTCCAGTAAAACATATATTGGACATGATGTCACGAAAGCCAAAGGGTTGGGGGGAGGTGGAAGGACACTAAACTGAACTCACCATCACAAGACGTGGTGAAGTTTCTTCACAGAGCCAGGTTATCTACAGTTCAGTTTAAAAGATTCTATCTGTGTTTGTAAATCTGTAATATACCATTCTTTTGTGGCCTTGTTTCACCTGGGAAAAAAAAAAAAAAGGTTTGGCAGGCCATCTTTTTTTTTTGTACTTAAAAGTAGCCTTAAAGAACAATAAAGTGCTCTTAAATCACATACGTGTTCCTATGCCTCTGTATTGCCTGGCAAGAGAGGAATTGGTGTCTGTGCCTCCAGAGCTGGAAGCAGAAACAAACCTCTGGTCACGTTCTGGTCTTCCAATGGTCTGGTTCTTCCAATGAACACGCCTTGTTTAGGACTGTGATCCCAGCAAAGGGGCTGCCACAGCCTCACCTGGGACTTGGCCGAGGGTGGGGTCAAGAAAAAGTCTTTACAGCAACAAAAAGAATCTGTTGCTGCCCCAGCAAGCTGTGCTGGGCCTAGAGGAACTCACCAGCAGCTGCTCCTGAACAGGGACTGGTTTGGAAAACACCAGCTGGTCCTGCATTTTTGCCCCATTCATGAAAATACTGATGTATCAATTTTCTTCCATTTCACGTGTCCCTCAACTTCTTGAAGTGTTGGAATAAGACAACTGTATTTCAAATGTCAACATCCACCATCTTTTTTCCAGGTGAGCTGCATTCCAATGGCAGATCATTCGTTCATGAACTGAAGATGCTAAATCCTTAAAAACGTGTTCTGATTACCTGAGTTTGAGAAGGCTCAGTGAACCAGGGAAGAGCCTGCAGAGGACTTTCGACACTTAATGCATTAGAGGAGTTTCCAAAATTAAAAAAGGAGCCCCTAAAAGTAATGAGACACGAAATTCCTGTTGGATCAGAGAGGCCCAAATGGTTTGGAAGCACAGCAGGCCTGGCATGGATGTCCAGTGGGGGGATTCCATAGGACCACTTCCAGAATGATTAACACATGAAACACATCCTTCTCGAAATACCTGTGAAAAGAGGCCTCAATCCATGTTGTGAGGATGTGTGGGAGGGAGGCCAAGGACAACATGCCCTGCAAGCCTTGCAATCCTGCTTTCCAAGGGGAGCTGGTTTCCTTTCAGGAAAAAGTCATCCCTTCACCAATGTTTTTGTTTTGGGAGCTCCATGAGACAGGCCAAGCAGCATCACTATTTTTCACACCAGTAACTTACAGTGTATTCCACTTTCCACATGGTAAAAGGAAGAAAACAGTATTTTTTTTTTTCTACCACATGATATTTCTAATTAGTAAGCAGGAATTCTGCACAGGAGGGTGGCACCATGGCCTGGAGAAACCAGACCATACACACACAACCAGACCATATATACACATTTCATTAAGTTCCATACTATGTATAATGGCTTTTTAATAGGAGCTAAATGAGAGGCAGCTTCCAGCTGTGCCCTCGTAACCTCACCCCTACACATACACACATTTTTATTAATTTAATTCTAATAATTTTTTAAAACAGACCTGTGGTGGTTTAGTTTTCTTGGTTTTGGTCTAGGTCTTCCCTGGTAACAGGGTCATAACTAAGGAAGTATTCTACACCATTCCTTCACGTAATCAGCTGTATATAAGATGAGAAGGAAAGTTTCCTCTCTCTCTTCCTTTCAGGTGTTTGGAGGACATAAGGTCTCAGTGTGTCAGCTTAGCTCTTACCTATATGACCTGAGGCCTATCTGAGAACCGTTGTCCGAAAGCCACACGTTGGTGGACATTTCAACTGCTTCTCTTGAGGAGAGTTTGGGGAGAATTTATTGTGTTAGTTACTTTATTTGAGCTGTTCCCTGAGTTTATGAGTGTGTGTCTATCTGCTTTGGTTTTACCCATTTTGCCCCTTTTCCCTCTTTCCCTTTTGGGGTTGTTTGGAGTTCTTGTTCTGTATATTCATAGTGTTTGATTGTATATAACTGTAATATATGTGAATATATACATATATACTTTTACTACAATTGTCTTTGGGTACTTTTTTTTCCTTCTCTCTCAGGAGGGGGGAATCTGTGTGGCCAACAGCTGGGTTTGGCAGGGAGCCAACCCAAACCTCCACAAGACCTGACTTCACAAATGCCCTCGGGACTGAGTTTGGGATCTTTGTACACAGTTCAGTGAGTGCCCCCTTTACACCTTTCAAGCTCAATTAGTTGCGAAAATTACCTTTGCATACAAATATATCCAGAGAGGTGGCGAGTGCTGGTGTGACCCAGCAGTGGTACAACAGAACATAATCAGCTATCCATACCTGGGCACAGTGTTTCTCTGTCCTCAGTGAGTGGTGTCACTGGTAAGTGACCACTGACCTATCCATGGACTAGGCTCACCCAGCAGGGCTGAAGGGACCTTCACAATATTCCTGTCCTTCAAAACTACAATCACACAAAGTAGCGAAGGGAGTCTGTAGATGGTACCAGGCTCAGAGTTGATCATGCTTGGGTCTGCACTGGATGAAGGCACTCTAGAGTCAGATGGCTGCAGAGAGCTCAATGGAATTGCTGCAGCTGTTCCTAAAGCAGCTACATTTATCCCAGGATGACCAACCACCAGAGTTCACACATGGACATGCACAGAACTCACAGCTGTAACCAGCTCACCATCACGGACTGGGGCTGTAACTGCACCAGTGAGAAGCTGCTTCCCAGTCACAGCTGAACTGTCACTCCAGTGGGGGAAACACTCCCAGCGGTGAGGGACTGCGGGTGACAGGAACAAATTCAGATGTTCCAGTGAGGCCAAATTAGTCAATAGAGAAGACATGCAGAAGTGTCTTTCATTCTTCATGAGGTGGCAGCGTGGGGAGCACTCACTGCTCAGGCTGCTCTAACTCCTGATGCTGCAGAAGAGATGATCCATGGAGCTATGAATGAAGACTTCTCCAGTATCCACACACTGCCAATGTGTCAAGTTGCTTGATGTGATACCCTTGCAAAACACATCCCAAGTATTTTCAATGTTATTTGTGCAAGAGCTGCACCAGAGCCAGATCACTTAGTCTTGGCTGAGGGGAACATTCACACTATCTTTAGATCCTCCTCGAGGAACAGTGAAATAGGAAACCGCTCTGCATCTTCCTGATGTGCTGGAGCTTCCTGTCATCTGGCGTGGGTAGAGACCCAAGTATGTTACATCCTGTGGCTCCAGCTCTCTTCCCTGAGCAGGCAGTTACTCCACAGCTGGATTATGTGGTATGATAAAATACATTTTATCCCTGAAGGGCTCATGATAGAAACTATACTAATTTAACAATTTTTAACCTCTCCTTCCATGGAAACATTCTGCCCCTCTCTGTGGAACAGCTTTCTCAAGTGCATTTCTTGGGTATAATGCAGCCAAGACAGATAATTTATTTTTTTTTCTAAGCTGCAGTGATATACAGCCCCACAGAAGCTGCCTTGTTCTTCAAAGCTCTCCTCTCACACACATAAGGCAACAGCACTGCATGTCTCCAGACGTAGATGAGGGAGAGCTCCTCAGGAACTTTCACACTGACTGAGGAGGGGCAGCTCTCACTGTACCAGCACTGAGGCATTGAGGGGAACGAGGTGCTCCACTGAGACCATCATAAAGTGTCCATAACGGTTTACATTTAACATGGATAGGACTTGGTTCAAAAAGAAATGAGAGCTCTCCAGATACAACACTCTGCAGGACACCACCCTGCAGAGACAGTGGGACTAGAGCCAAACACCAGACCATTCCCAGTACAGGGTCCTCCTGGGTTGCCCCTTCCTCTAGTGCTCAGAGTGGACAGTGTCCTGCTGAAGGCAGGCTCCATCCCCATCCTACAGCAGCACTCATCAACAGGAAAATCTCATATTCTCCTTTGTGACACAATCGGGAGCCCAATTCATCAGACAATGCATAGACTGAGGGGTTTACAGCTGCTAATTGCTGTATCACTTCAACATCCACACCCAGTGATATTCCCGCTGAGAATGGTTGGCATGATATTAGTCATACATGGATATTCATACTGGTATGCATTTATATTGTAGTAGAGCTGGAAAAAACGGAATTCCTTTTTCCATAGGCTAATTTTACGTGATGACAAAGCAGTTACTGACTTCCAGCAAGAGCAGCTTCACTGCAGTCACATGAGACTCTTTCAATCTTTTCTTGCTTGCAACTCTGCCAGTTTCACTGCTTACTGTTGCACTGTTCAGTCTAATTTTACATTTTATTTTGCTAAGTTAAAGCTTTCTTAAATGCCAAGGAGAACATCTGTCTTCTCTCCATCACAAAGAGACACAAAGGCATCTGTCAACACAAAGCTGTGTCAGCCAAATGCCTGCTACGTTTAATAGTCAGAAAGCTGCTTATCTTAAAACTCTTTACTCCGTTTGGAGAAAGACTCTTCACACAGAACCCTTCTGAGAGTGTCTGCTATCATGGGGAATCAAGGTTACTTTTTTAATCCAGGAAAACACAAAGCTCGATCTCTTGTTTCCTGAAGTAGTAAAATAATGAGGGTCTAGCTGTATTAATGACACCTGGCTTGAATGTTAAAATAGACAAACTATACCACTCTGATTATATTAGTTTTAGGTAGTTAAAGTATAAAAAATACAGGATTTTTACCTTTGCTTTCAAAGAAAAAATTATTTAACTAGTTAAAAAAAATTTCTTAGCCTAAACATAAAACTTTTCACTGATACACTGAAGGATTCTTTTTTTCTGTTTTGTTTTTTTGGGGTTTTTTTTTGTTTTTTTTTTTGAAGGGGAGAGGGGAAGGAAAATAATGGAAAGAAGCAACAATACTTACAGAGCAAAATTAGGGTCTTTCCTTTTTCTTCTCCTTCCAAGTGACAAGTTCTTGAGCTCCTGCTAAAGCCGCAGAAAATCTCAGCTTATTAACTTCTCCAGAAGAAAGTGTGTATGTTCAAAGAGCACCAGAGGTAACACCGCACTGTTATGGGGCTTAGGGCAGTAGAAAAGTCTTTTCTCTTACTTTCTCTGACATCCCCTGAATTAACTTTGTGTTACCCCGAGAAAATGTGTGATGGATAAAAGTGTGCGTAGTTACTGACACTGTTCTGGCTGCTCCAGCTTGTTGTGCTTTATATACTGATAAATAAATTCCTCTCAAACAGGCAAGAACGATGAAAACATTCTGCCACCAATCTGTCCCCTCCTACCAATGAAAATGCAGGAAAGAAATTAATGGGAACAGATACCTAATTGAAGAAAATTATGATTTTTTTCTCATTATTCAGAGCTGCTAAAAATAAAGTTATCCTCTACTGTGAAAGTATTTTTTACCTCAGTAGTAACATTTTGCCACTTGTTTGTAAATCTCTCCTTCCCTGTGGCTCTCATACCAACCCCAGGAACTGAAAAACTGAGATTAAAAGAAGTAATTTCTTAATCTGCAGGGCCAATGAATAAAGTAACAACAGAGACCAGTAAACGTAGTTCTTAAAAAGTAAGCAATATTCTCATTTTGTCCCCCTAAACACAGGCACACATAGGTATATAACTAACCTTTGCTTTGAGAAAGCCCCAATGACACATCAGGAAAGTGGAATTAGCTAGTCAAGAGGAAAGTAACATCTAAAAGCATGCAAGATATTTTCTTTAATAAATATGTGGCTGGATGAACATGGGCTAAGAACAGGCTTCAGAATGATTAACCACATAAATGTAAAGTGCACTTCAACTTTGTTGCCCAAATTGTATTATTTCAGAGCTCTTTGTTTTGCACTCCTCCTCTCTCAATCATGCATTGCTAATTCAGCCTTCAGCTTCCCTGGTCTGTCTAGTGTAATATAAGAGCTCAAATGTGGCATTTTCAGGTGGGGAAATGAAGGAAAAAAACCCAAAACCACTACCCATAGAGCTTGGTGGGATTCCAAGGCTTCTTATTTAAAGATTTTCAACAGATTTCCTCACAACAAAAAATAATGTTTTCGTTGCTGCCAGGTTTACAAATACAGCCTGTAATGTGAGACAGGCTCTGCCCTTTCAGGATGATGCACCATCAGCAGCAGTAAATCAAACAGTGACTTTGCTAACATGTCTGTAACTTTTAGTGATTAATCCAACAAATTACCAATACCGGAAAGAGGAGTGTGGGATTTTCCTCCTGCTCTCCCCTGGTACAGCTGAACTCTGGACGTAGTTTTGGGCTGACCAATTCTCACAGGAAATGTGAAAAATGCCTGGGCAAGGGCTGAGGATTAAAGTCAATACAGACCCACACATAACAGATCATTAAAGAAAGAGAAGATAATGAAGGCAAGAAGAAATATTGTCCTATTTATAGGAAAAGCTTGTTCCTTTTAACAGTTGCCCCATGACAGATCCCATCTTTTCTTCATTCTGTCCTTTGACACACTCCCAAAGAAAATGAGAGAAAAATCAATGTTACCAGCACTGCTAAATTAGCTCACACATCACTCCTCTCTCTGCAGCTCCTGCTGGATCCTTCCCTTTCCTCCATGGCACAACCAGGCCAGCTCTCAGGGGGAGCACTAGAGTCTCTCACACATCCTTCCTGCTTGGGCAAAGTTGCAGTAACAGGGCAGAAAGTACCTAAAATTAGTCACCTGCCAGCAAGTAGAAAAGTGAAATCTGCTCAAGGCTCCAAAATCTGCAACTGAACACACGGTTCTCTGAACTGGCTTTGCTAAATTATAAAATAAGCTCTTCCCTTGAGCTATTAATGGCACAGAAATCTATATTCAGGGTGCCGATTTCCAGAGCTCAACAAAAAGCAAACTGAGGGTTTCCAAACTCATGAGCTGTCCAGAACATCACATCTGATGCTGGGGCATAGAGGCAAGGAAGTGTCACAGCTGCCATCATGGGATCCTGCTGCTACAGTATCAAGAGGACCTGCAATTTGGGACTTCTTTACACTACTCCCCAGCCATTCAAAAATTTGTTTTCTGCATTTATAACACTAAGGAGAAGATAGAGACCATTGCTTTTATATTGCTTGCACAACTCTCAACTGCTCTGCAGCTGTTTGCCCTGAACAGACACCTAGGTACAACACCAGCAGAGTGCTGCAGTGCCTGGAGAGCTTTCTTGACATCAGCTATTTTGGCTATAACTTCTCTGAACAACTGTAAGATGGCAACACTGATATCTCACCACAAGTGCACTTACAGAGCTCAGAAAAATAAAATGGAATTTTTCAGAAGCAAAATTGAAATCAGGTTATTAGAAATAATGACATTTGAATTAATTCTGTTCTTGAGCCATCTAGCTACACAGTTTCAAGTCTTTTTTAAACAGCCACAAAACAGATATGTTCATTTTTAAATTAAGGAAAAAAAGAAAACAGACTCTTGGGAATTGAACACAAAACAACAAAACCCCAGCATTGGGAGACCAGCAACATTTTGAGAGTTGATAAAGTTCTAATCTTCCCAACTAGAGGTAGACTGATGAAAAGCAAAGATTCCTCAGAAAACCTCCACTGCTTAGCTCTGCAGCCCTGATGTGGGAATTACCTACACCATAACCTCAAAGCAAAACTACTTGAACTTCACATAGGATGGTGTTTAGGGAGCAAAGGGGTTGTTCACTGAGGTAGATCACATCATGAAGCTTACAGATATATATTTATTTATTTTGCTTGTGGGTGAGAAGTCTGCTTAAGCAAGTCTATTGGTCTAATTGCTCTGTAGGTACAAATTCAGAACAACATTGCTTTCCTTTCTGAGTGCACTAGAGAAGTTGGGTGACAAAAGAGAAATAGCACTTAATTTCTGCCACAGAGTGAAAGGGAGAAGGTGAAAGCTGGTTGGGTAACCTACACTACCTGTAATCCTCTGAAACCTCACAGCTACAGCAACCCACAATGATGTGGAAGCCCCACAATATTAGAAAACGGATGCTAAGCCTCGAGAACTCCCCATAGATAGGCCCTGGCCTATTACACAGGATGTGCAGCCAAGGAGATGAACTGAAGCTCTTAGGAGGAATGTCACCTACTCCAAACCAATGACAATGACAATACATCTGACAGAAAGGCTCCCAAACTGGGGCAGCCTTGGTCCATTGCTCCTAAAGCCCTACACAGGAAGCCAGTGTCTTTCCTGGCTCTCCTCCAGGTTCCTCTTCTTCTGGCATTACTGCTCTTCTTCTGACCCTCCATATTTCCCATCTAGAACTTGAACAAAGGAGGAAATAAAAACATTAGAATGGTAGGACAAAAGAATTGCTGGAGCTTCATTAAAACAGTGATTTGGGGCAGTGGGCAAGAATTCAAAGGATTTCTGTTCCTTTTGCTCTTCTCTCATAATGGAAGTTTTCTACTTCTTTTTTAGTCAAAAGTTTAACTAGGGAAAACAGCCAATGACAACACTGTGAAAGGTTTGTAAAACACAGAAATGTCACTAACACCACTATACAGTCCAACAAATTACAGGTCATGGCAACTTATTTACACTTTATACTTAGTTCATGAACACTTCTCTGGAGTTCATTCAGGAAATGGAGAAAAAAGGGTTTTTTTCTCCTCTGGCATACACCTATTAATCTACGGTCAGAACTAATTAGGAAATGTTTGTTAAATAAGAAAATTTAAAAAATCTGAGTCCAATTCTTACTTGCTTCTTAATTCTGTTCCACTAAAGTCAGTGCACACCATCCTTTTGTAAATTAATCCAAACCTTTAGTTCCTGGGGACAGAAACTTTAAATGTCAGTTCAGGCCCGGAAGAGCACAGCCAATGTTATTTCCAGTCATGCTCAGACTGGGTTGCTGAACTCTATTACTTCGTTTCCAACTGTGCTAACCCAAGCTGACTGTGGATCTGAATCCCTTTGGGAGCACTGCACTCACCGTGAGACAAAGTCAAGCTTCTTGCAATGAGATGGGTAACAAACATCACAAGACTCGTAACAAACACCACAAACCTCAAAACAAAAAACTCCTATAAAAAAAGTGCACTCAACTAACTTTTTCCTTTTCTGTTATTTTCTTCCCACAAGAACAGCAAAGCTTTTTGGTGACTCCTCTCTGTTTTAGCTGATTTGTTACACAAACCCCAGTGCCCATCCTGGTGAGCACATTGTCCAGGACATCCTGGCAAGAAAGAGCAAAACTGAAACAGCAAGCAGTTAAGAACAGATTTATTTAATCCTCTTTTACACACATAAGTTTTAAAAATACATGCTTAAGGTAAGACTGCCTTTACATTCCAAAACAGACTCCTTTTAGAATTCTGAAACCCAGTTTAAGACACCACCAAAGTCTGGCTCAGAGCATCCAAATTTGGGCATCCAAAAATCGAGGGAAATGAATTTCACTAACCACTCCCGAACAACTTACCCAAATTCAACTAAAAGGCTTTAACAAACAGTGTCAGAGGTGATACAGACCTGTACCACCTCTAGAACCTGTACTATTCTCTTGCCCAGCTGACTCCATGGAGATTGATCTTGCTGTACCAGACAAGAGTCTCTACTGAACTAACTCAAACTGGGATTTTCTTTGACCTCACTGGAGGCCTGGGGTACAGCCATTGTATTCTGCCTCAGCTCATCTTCCCATGGCTATGACTATTATGGGGAGGACAAAGTCCCTTTAAATAATCAATGTTTTTAAAAATTACAGTAATTAATTACATTCAACTCCAAACTTCGAAGCTGGAACAAGAACATTTTGGCTTAGAAAGTTTCTGAAGCCACAATCACCTGCTACTACTACAGCAACAAAATAATTTAAAACCAGGAATTTGGTCATATTTTGAAACATATTGTGCTGCACGTCCCTGGGTCATCTGTGTCAGCCTCTCCTGGCACCCAGTGACATTTGAGTCACATTCTTTTCCAGGATATCAGATCAACAGGTATGTTGCTGTTCTCTGTTCCCAGATGACCTTTAAGCATCAGATATCTCGAAGTTATCCATCTGAATCTCTTAATGACATTTCCAAATACTATCGACAGGAAACTAAATTAAGTAACAGATACCAACATTTTTGGAAATCAGACTAGAGTATGTCCAGCCATAGGGCAACGCTGTGCACACACCAGCTGACTTGCTCCCTTCCTCCCTTGAAAATCAGTGGTTAAAAAGAGTCTGTCTTAAGTTTGTAGTATTTGACTGCTAAACTCGACTGAATTCCTGTTCAACAACAACCAAGTTAGCAAGTAAATGAATGCCCCAGCCCAGAATTTTGGGGAGCACTAGCCATGTGAGGGTACCAGGGAGTTGGAGAGTGTGATCAAGCATCAGCTGCTCCGTCATAGCTTGTGGGGCCGTAGCTGTACAGGTCCCTCATCCTAACTACTGACTCAAGGAAAAATCACAAATAGTGTCCAACTGCATGCAAGAGACATGAAATAGCAAATGTTTTAATTAGGGGAAAATTGTCTTCATATTTGTGTGACCAAATAATTGCAATGTTATGACACGCATATCATGTACTATCTGGAAGCACTCCCATCTTAGTGCCTATAATGATATAAAACTAGTGCTCCAATAGCCACTGGGTGAAACTTGATTGAAAGTTTTTCATTAGAAGCATGCACAAAGTAATTTAGAAAAGAAAGGACCCAAGGGACACTCAACAGCGACTTCAGGAAAGTAGAAAGAGATACAGAACCCCCTTTCAGGGCTTTGGTTTAATGTGTCTTCTGAAAAATAACTTTAATTACATGGTTCTTAATAGTGCCAAATTTTGACATGGACTGGTATAATCAGAAGAAAGACCATTACCTATAGTAGTCACTGCTTCCATCTCCCTGAATACATGGATGTTCTCTGAGTTTTCCTTTAAGTACAGCCACAAACAGCACTGCCTGCTCGGAGAGAACCCACATGATCCAAGGACAACCAAAGGACACACCTAAAGCCTCTGCTGTCCAGATTTCTATGGAGTTCCAAAAATGCTACTATTTAAACACAAGGACAAGGATCCTTTGCTCATGACAATAACAAATAAACAAATACTTTTATAGCCTGTACAGGAACACCATGAATACATGACCTAGACAGTCATCCAACTTGTCACGTTCCTCTGATGACAAGAATTCCTGACATTATTTCTCTCAGCAGTTCTCCAGCCAGGTCCTGCCTGCAGTGACGTTGCTAGGGCTCGTGGCCAAAAAGGAAACACAGCTGCAGAAGCTGTCTGACCCCCACTGCCTTCAGGCTGCCACCCCAGCTCCTGCCAGCTTCAGGGACACTCCCCACAGAACCAAACCGTACTCCAGCTCCTCCTGTTCCAGCCATGTACTTACACAGCACTGCCACTGAAAAGGACCAGTTGCAGAAAAGGAAACACTGAAATCTACCCTGAATCTGCTGTGGTGAAGACACACACTGCTGAGAGCCATTAAACTGCCCAGAAGTATGAAAACACATGTCTTTTGTTTCATTGCTTCCAAAATAATAACGGAAAATTATGCTCAGACCCTTTCCTCTCCTTGTCGGCCCCACTCCCTAGACCAGGAGTGAATTAACACTGATTTATAAATCATAGAGAACCTCTATGAAGGCCTAATTATAATTACTTCATTCCTAAATAACTGGTGTATCAATGTAGATCTCCCATTTTAAGTAAACTTCAATCCTGGCAATTTCCATGATCCAAAAGGCTAAGGATCCAGTGTTGTTCTTTGGAATGGCCAGTCTGCCTTAAGTAATTAAAACCCCTCATACCTCCCACAAAAACCCTCAAAGTAAAGCTGCAAGTACTAGAAGCAAAGCCAACAGCCCTATTTAGGAAACTGACAATCCAACAGGAGCTGCCCCTGATGTCATGTCATTTATCGTCGCCTGAGTCACAGGTTCCTGAGGAAGTGGCAACACCTACGGAATTACCATGTAAAAGTCAGACTTGGAAGCACAAAATGAAAATAAAGACACTTACAAACAAAGCAAAAACCTCAAGTAAAACCATACCTATGTTAGAGGTTTCCTTGCCACTAATTTAAGGGAAGTCTGTCACTAGAAATTCATCTGGGTGTCCACAGACAGCCCTCCCTTAGCAGTGAGGACGTGAGCAATGGGGGGGAAGGCAGGGGGGGAAGATATTCACAAGGACAGAAAAAAACAGAGGGAAAGAACACCAAAAACTGTCAAAACCCAGAGTCCAAATGCATTCAGACTAGCAGATGTGGAAGCTCCACAGCCCTCAATGTCCTTCCTGGCCTACTGATATGATGAGGAAACAATTCCAGCAGCATTTTTCCATGCAGCTTTAGCCCATACTGGTTTGATTTAGAAAGCAAAACCATTGCAGCAATGAGATGCCAGCTTGCATTTCACATGCCCCAAATCCTGCAGCACTGCCTTGCCAGGGTGCATCAACTGTAGCTTCTTAAGAGATGAACAGCATTAGAGGACCAATAAGACCATTAGACCAAAGGAGAAATTAAGGAAAAAAACTACTGACCTCCTCCATAAAAAGGAAACCAGAACAATATCGCTCTTTTCTTATTTCCATAATGCATAATAGTATTTCATTAACAAATCAAACAATGAATCATTCTGCTGAGATCTTGTAAAAATCAAATGTCTTGGTTCCAAAAAGAAAACTGAAGTTACACACAAGCCCGGATTTTTGGATGCTCAAAAGCAACCAAAGCAGAAATTCACAGCCAAGGAATGTAAGAACAGAAAGTAAATGGATGGGAAAGGAGAGAAGATACAAGGACTAATGTTTAAAAAATTGTGCTTTTCATTTGCAGCAGCGCAGCCCTGTGCATATGCTTCTGTTAGCTTACTAAGATACTTAAGAAGTAATTTGAAATTTTTAACACTTAAAATGAAATGTATGTATGCATGTGACCTTTAGCTCCAGAGACAAAGTCCATTGTATTTTCTATCAACACCCTCTATGAATATCCACTCAAAGAAAAGAAGAAACAGGCATTTAGACTGCTACAGGAGATGAGAAAGTGTGTGCTCTGTGCCAGCCAGGAAACATAACGTGTTTGTTTCCAGAACTCCTGATCGCCCCTTTTACCCTTAAGCCCAAGAAAGTGCCTGCAAGAAGCTACGATGTCAAGAGAGCACTGGCCTGACTGAACAGAAAGAATCTGTGCTACTTCATTTGCAACATTCTGTCAAATAACTGGTGGGTTCTGAAAATCTTTTCAGAGAACGTTTTAAATAATCCCACTGCATTTGAAAAAATGCTATAGTTAAGTCACAACAGACAGAAAATATTAATACTATTATTGAGGGCTGCAATCAGAACTCAAACTTATATATGGTTGGAGTTAGTCACCTGCACCCTGGGTGAAATTGTCTGGGCTGGGGAATTAAGTGAAAAAATTGCTGCCCTAAGACATGGAATACCTTAAGGTACTTAACATCATTGCTACTGGAGTTTATGGCTATTAATTCTTTGAGGAGAAGCTTCAGTTCCCCTTTCCTGTCCTGTGCCAACTTCCTTGGCCAGGTTAAAATAATCCTCAAGTGACTCACTGCTGAGACTTCACTACAACCTGGACAAGACTGCTGGTTGGTGGATTTCTGTCAGCTACTGTACTGAGGAGAAAGGAGCACAAGCCACAGCCCACATGGGCTATCATGACACAACTTCAATACTGCAAAAAACCAGGCTGGAGCAACAGTTTGACCCAGGATAACTGAGAATAAAACCCACAGATATTCTTTGCCAAGTACTGTTAGCGGTAGTGGGCAAAAGGGTATCAATAAAAGCAAAATGAGGAAAAAACCCCTCAATGTCAACAAATTTTTACAGTTTTTGATTCCACACCTGTCAAGTGCTGCACAGATAAGGAAATGAAATTTTCAGAAATCATTACACTGGAAAGCTGAAGTGGAAATAGAGAGGGCAAGTTGAGATTAATTTTAAACCTAAAGCATTATCCCTGTTGTGCCACAGTAATTTTACACACTGTTAAGGTCTGGCAAAGGTCCAGGCAGCTGCAAGGAAAGGAGAGCTGGAACTGAAATGGGACAGGTAGGCAGGTTCTTCATAGGTTAGGAATTTACACACTGCCAGTCTGGGACAGTCCAAAGTTCTTCTAGTGTAGTATTTCTGTCTTTTAAAAAAATTAATCCAGGTGCTATAACAGAGAAAAGGTGCTCAACACCCTCTTGAAGCAAAGTCTCATTTTGGCAGGATATGCACAAGCACTGAAAATTAAGTTAAAAAAAGAGAAAAAGAATTAATGAAGCCATGTCAAAAGACTCAGAAGAAAAATAGCAACAGGCTTATCTTCCACACTGTTTCTTAGCAAGTCAGCTAAAGTTTACCATGTTGCATAAGGAACTATATAAAATAGCCTCATGGATTCTCCAGGACTCTGCAAGAAATGGGCAGAGTTATTCTTGATCACCATCAGAAAAGCTGGTATCAGCAACTTCGTGACGTCACACATTACTGGCCTTAATGAGAACCCTGCATGGCAAAGTCACGTCTCAGAATTCCAAAGGTTTTATGATGTGGCTTGAAAAAAGAGGAAGAAAACAACATAGAGTTGGGAGCTGGGTGAACTCTTCATGGCCTAACACGGTCCCAGAGCAGTGCAGTGATGAGGTACCAGTGGTGGGCTTGGCAGTGCTTGGGCAACAGTTGAATTTGATGATCTTACGGGTCTTTTCCAACCAAATGATTCTATGATTCCATCAGCAATTCCAATTACACTAGTTAACTTACATTCAGAAAGAATGTGTTGAGTAAGAAGGAGAAAAAAGTGCTATGATTCTACAGTGCAAAGTTCAGAAATACATAAAACCCATTTCAGTAAAAGTTTTCCATGAGAGCACAAGTGAAGAAGATAAAATAAAGTGCTTATATATGGAAGAATTACTAAATTTTGCTAATACTTCTAGTGCATATATTTAAGGTGAACAGCCAAATTTTATCAAAAGAAACAGAATTAGAATTGTAGAATGTTAAGGGGTTGGAATGGACCTTAAAGATCATCTAGTCCCAACTCCCCTTGCCATAGGCAGGAACATACAGAAAGCAGGATAAGAATATCAAGGATGACAAAACAGAAATTTTAGCTTAGGTCACCAGACTTCTCTGAAGACACAATACCAAAACTGTACAGAATACAAGAAAGGGAAAAGCATTTTTCCAAGCTCAAGTTCAATGATTTTAAGGCCTGGAGCAGTCACTACATTTTACTTTGATGTGCCAAAATAACTTGTGCTGTTGACTTCTACTGAAGCAGGAGCTCTGTTAAGCTTTTGGGAATCATCCGCTTACTAGGAATAGAACTCCTATGGTCCCACTCCCTAATGACTTTCTCAATCTGTCTGAGCCATCATGAATCTTTTTTTCATGGATCTAAGTGTAATTTTATTAGTGCCTTTTCCCCCTTACAGAGCCCCCAGTGTTGAAGGTTTAAGATTCAAACTATCCACTATGAATGGATTCTTTGTGGGCTGAACTAGGTGCTAGCCATGATTCTGTTGGACCTAATGGTGTAGGACAATTTACACGTGGACTGTCTTGAGTTTCAGGGTCCAGGACCAGTTTATCACTGTGTGGGTATAACCAAAACTGTGTATTCTACACCTTCTGTGTCATTTCTGATGGACTGTTAATAATGAATCATTTGCAGCAGCTGCCCAGGGCACACCTGACCACTCAGGCGACAAGCTGGGTGTTAAAGAACGCTGAGAGGTATGGGAGTGTTTCGTTCTTCACACCAGTGACTCAGCTGCGATAAGTCCAGTAACAGGGAGGCATCAGCACCTTCACACCCAGCCTCAGAGGTCATGTCTGCTAATGGTGAAAGAGGGCAAGGATTTAAAAAGCTAATTTAGAAGTAGACTCAGCACCTTGCCCTAAGAAATATGCTGTTTTAAACTGAGAAAACAGGTTCCTAAAGATTAACTGACCAAAGGAATCCCTCCCATTGTGTTACAAGAGAGATAATACAGAGAGTGGGCATCCAGAGAGATAAGGAGGTCACGAGTCAGGCTGAGTCAGGAGGTTTTCTTCGCAAGCCCGGACATGTAGAGAAAAGGTGAAAAGTTCCACCGAGGAAGAGGAGAGAAAACGACCCCTTTGAGGCTGAAGAAACAGGATCGACCACCAAAAGTCTCCCCAAAAGATGACTCTGCCCCAGGCTCTACCCAAACCCTGCCTACTATGAATATTATAATTAGATGTCTAGACCTAATGAATATGTAAGTAAAATGTTGTACTCCCTCCCAAAAAAAACTGTATAAAAACCCTAACTTTACACTGGAACTTCAGAGCTACTTTGTCTGATGTGAACTGGGGGCTCTCCAACGTTGTATCCGGTAAATACCTTTGCTGCTTAAAGATAAAATTCTGTCTTTGAGCAGTTTTTCTGTGCTATTTTGGCATCAATGGGCCATTAGGAACTGGCACAATAGGCAGCTGCAATTACCTTGGCCATCAAAGATCCCAAAAATATCCCATTACTGACAGAGTCCAATCACCCACTGTGAAACTCCCCACCCTGGGGGAGGTACTGGGCATTCCCATCTGAATCTAAGCATATATAACCGAGTTTTGAGACTACTGGTACCACTCGTGGGATCCAGAGGAGGACCAGAACCTCAATAGGACAGCGACTGCCACTCTCGA
Organism: Sclerurus mexicanus; assembly: GCA_013396755.1. Classification (NCBI taxonomy): domain Eukaryota; kingdom Metazoa; phylum Chordata; class Aves; order Passeriformes; family Furnariidae; genus Sclerurus; species Sclerurus mexicanus. The sequence continues at coordinate 128,882 of VWZF01004715.1, read as the reverse complement.
CTAGACTGTGACCGTCATCCTCACCAACAGGTTTTCCTTTCCTTTTACTTTGCACTCAGGGGGCCCATGTGGCGCTCAGCACAGGGGCTGACGAACACCATTCTGTTCGTGCCACAGGGTGCTGGGTTATACATCTGTCTTTGCGGGTTATGACTAGTTTTCTCTGTGTAATTATATTTATTGTAATCTTTTTAGTAAATCGTAACTCTGACTTGCAATCTCTCTTCCGCTGGGTTCATTTCTCCCATCAGTTTGCCTTTAAACCAGCACAGTGACATAAAGGGCAAAGCCCAAAAGGAAATTTATTCCTGATTGACAGATTATGACACAGCAGACCGTGAAAGCAAGGATGAGAGCAAGTGAGGGCTTTAAGGGAGAAAACTCTCATACAGAATCTCAAGTTTTTCACTTTGATGAATGTGGTAAGTTCATGCAACAAATTCCAAACTTCAGCTAGTGAACACATTGAAGGGGTGACACTGAAGAAAAATTCAAGTCAGTAGAAGTGTGAAATCCAAACAGAGGATATCATTCCGTGACATTCTTTATTAGTCGAGTACAAAAGTGGTGTCAACATCTTTCCATTGTGATCTGTGCTCTTCTACTAACAGTATGAAATGGTCCCAGACAAGGTAGGTAGGTGCTACATTTCTCACCCCCAGTGCCATACAATAAATCCATTTCTGTCAGATAGTTTAGAAAGATGAGTAGGTTCCTCTGAGGCTGCTCATTCCCTCTTTCCAACAGATTTGCTTTACACCTGAAAAGCCACAGTAGCTGTTGGGTTCTGCAGTGAAAGTATGAGTTTGGGTTCTTCACTGACATCACAGCAGCACAAATAACGTTAAAATCCTACCTCCTTCATCAAGAAAGTTTAGCTTCTTCCATTAAAGCAATAAGTGGAGCTGAGGACTGTGTTGAAATCCTGCCATTAAGTTCATACAAGCCAGCAGATAAACATGCTTATCTGCTAATAAAATGTGAACATGCATTCATTCATTTCAATGGATTCTCATGATTTCTCACTCAGTAAATGCCTAGAAATTCTAGTCCACAAGGAGAAAGAAAACATTACAGTTAGACAACGGAAGTTATTCCGAATCAAACTGAAGTGGTTTTGAACATCAGAGACATCTGGGCAGCACATGCACAGGAAACAGCTCAGCCTGGGAGAGCTATATGTTACTGAAATTACAGAGGAAAGGAAACATTACATTAAACCTGAGTTTTCAACCTTCCTGCTTTGTGATTTTCTGCACTTGAACAGATACTTCCAATGCAAAGCGACAAGGTAACTTTAACAGAATAAGCAGAGTTTCAGATACTTAAAATAATTATTAATCAGAGTCGGCTTTCAAGTTTTAGATAACCAAATTCTGCAAAGACATTCACACTCCAAGGTTACCAACTCCAAAAGACAAAAAAGCAGATTGTTCCCTTTAAACTACCCTGGTACCAATCCATGCCTCCGGCTGGACAATGGCATGGATAACAACATGGAAGTAAGTCATTTGAGCTCCAAACTAATCATGTAATTTAACAAACTACTTTAAAAATGTACATGGAATGTTATCAGTCTTAGCATTCAGTGCCTGACTAATAAAAGATCAGTTCACTATCATTACCAGACTTTCAAAAATATATGGCATTCATATATATTTTTATATCACAATGAAGTTAATTAAACTAGACACTCCCCTACCTTAAAAAATCATGTAAATACAAGAATATGATAGTTAAAATAAATACAAATAATGGCTATTTTAGACACGGTGCAAACCCCAGAATGTTTCAATAAATCATCTTTTATGGTCACAATGTGGGAGTTGCAGATATCCCTGATCTGAATGAACTTCTGATGTAGCATTGAGAGAAGCTGTGACATTCTCCACAAAAAGTATTCAGAGTTTATGTTAAGGAACTAAAATATGACCAACTAATTTTCAAAATATATATGGGAAATAGAGACTGCTTGGCAGATAAAGTGATTTGCATTTTTTGTTAGTGAGTTGGCCCATGAAACCCCACAATATAAAGCTATAAAAGGGATTTCAAATATCTTTCTAAAACTTATTCCAAGTTAAAACCAATAGGTTCACTTTCAATTTTGTAGGAATGTACTTTGACATTTTAAAAGTTCTTTTCTTCAAGTTATCTTTTAAACTTGAGGATTCTCAAACTACTGTTTGTGCTCATCCATAATCTCTGAAACCGTTCCTAATGCTGTAAAAATTGAAAGACTTAAATGAATAAAAAAAAATCAGAATTGCTCCTTTTTAACACCTGTAAAGTACTGCAGGACCACATCCAAGAACAGCAAAGTCAGAGAACTAATTCCTTAATTCAGTTAAGTATTTTTCTATAAGTTTTTGACCGATTAACTGATCCACCCCCTAAAGCATTTTTTTACTTCTGTGAACTTCAGGGGAGCTTAACCATGATATAAACATATTTTGGTCTTTTCTGTGCAAAATAACTCAAGCCATATTATTTCCATAGCATGAACCAATTACAGATCATTACAGAGAATAACACGTGCATTGACACATCAAGAACAACTGTACTATGAATACCTGCTTAGAGACAGAAGCAATGTGGTAGAAGCAGAAGGTATGTGTTCTTACCTACTCCCGCTCTTCTTTAAAGATGAAGTTTAATTCCCAGTAGCAGAACTTGCTCAATCTTAACAACAGATTCCACCTAAAGGGGCACAAATCTGGGAAAGACGAAAAAAGGTTGCTGCTTGGACATGTCCATTGACAAGCAAAATAAAACCTGGGACAAATAAACCACCAAAGTTTATTTAAGCAGTGTATTTTATATGTAAGCTGTATTTAGAAACTAAAAAAAAAAAAGAAAAAAAGACGACCAAGTTTAAACATAACCACACTGCTTTAGTTATTTACATAATAAAAATGAAAACATGGAGAGTTCTGTCCATAACAGACTGTCTTTAAGGTGAAGCTATTAATGTCAAAAGTTGTATATTTTATGTATTATATTGTATTTGTATCTGCAGCAGTCAGAAGGGGTTAGCAATCATTAACTTGTCAGGTAACAGATAAAAGGCAGGGCTGCACTCCAGGTCATCCTCCTCTTTAACCAGCTGATTTCAGATTGTTTCATCATCACTCATGTCCCAAATCTGCAACAAAAAGGAAGTGTAATTTTAGTTTGTGGTCTTGAAATATGCTTTTAATATACCTTTATAAATTCATATGACTATTTGAAAGGAAGAATAAATAGCATTTTATGAACTGTCGACCAGCACCAATGAAGCTTTCCATAAAATTCAATGTTTTTCTCTTCTGTTAACAACTCACACACCATTAATTACTTGACACCTTGAGGATATTTTTTATCACATACTTTTCTGCATTTGTCACTTTGGCTATTTGCTCTTTAGAATCATTTGCAGTAAGACTTAGGCCAAAAACGAGACGTTTTGTTTTGGTTTGCTGACTCATTGGAACATACTTAATATGAGTAATAACTTAAAATAAACAGCAATCACTGCAGAAAAAATTCAAGACATTAATGAAGAACTAATTGTTCTCCCATACTTCACTTTACATTCAAGTATTAGATCTCATAAATAGCTGCTTAAAGACAAGAAGTTATATAGAAGCTTTCCTACTGTTTAAAAAAAATTAAAAACTACACAGACTTTTTCTTCTGCAGTACAATAATTTTGTACTTTTACTTTCTGACTTGCCCTTGTTCAATGAAAAGTTATAGATAGGGGAAAGAAATTAATACTTTCAAAGAACATCACAGAATCTGGTATCCTTGTGAACATGCTAAGGTAAATGCTGGAAATTCAGAGCAGTTCCCAGGGAGCAAATCTGAGGGACTTGTAAGCAGAACTATTTTAGGGGGGAAGAACATATTCTGAATATATCCCACAAGCTTTTTCTTCCAGAGAAACGGGGGGCATTTAAAAGACTTTTTATGATTTTTCAGAGGTTTAGTTCATGGCAAATACCCTCCTTCCACATAGCAGGGCTTAGGCTCAGGACTAACATGAGTACTCAGCTTTGAGTTGGATACAATAATATCAGAATATCAAGGTTTATAATATATAAAACTTCATCTCTGACTTGGGGCATTTCAAACTTGCCCAAATTATCTGCAACACAACTGGAGTGCCATGACAAGTCTTTCTGAGTACAAAGAATGCAATTTCTAGAGCACAGAGCTTTCAGAAGAGGAGTAAGTCCCTCCCCTGACAAAAGCAGCAGGAGCAGCCCTGTATACTTGGAGAGGCGAAATTCAGTTAATGTGTTCCAAAACATAACCTGTGTGCTGGCATAAAATTGCCAGCTGAGTTAATCTCTCATTTTACATCCTTACCACTAAAATATATCATAAACCCCCCACACAACAGAACGTGAACAGTTACTTAGGCTGTAAATTCTTCAGGGCACAAAGCAGTATTCTACACATATACAGTGCCTGAGACAATGGGGCACTGTTCTTATTACACTGGGTAGACAAATAAAAAATAGAAATAACCCCATTTCTAGACAGGCAATAATGCCTACTGACCTACAGCTGTAAGAAATTCTTCAAGAAAGAAAATACAATATTTCTGGAATTTGAAAACATTCTGAAAAAAACTCTTCAAATCCAACCTCAGCAAACATTAAATAAAACATTCCTCTGCTTTCTGCAAGCTATGTAAAATGAAAACTCTGAATGGAATGATTTTCTCAATTCCTAGAAGCATTGCAAAATGGTATTGTAAATCCTTATGGAAAATACTGAAGGATCAGTTTGTTTATAAAAGGGAAAAAAGAGTTTTCATCCTGCCCTAGATGAGCAGCTTGGAGCTTGCCAAGGCAAACACAACTGTCGAGCTCACCAGTCAGGGTCAAGGATTTGGAAAATAAATACAAAAAACAAAATCTTTAAATAGAATTTATGGTATGATTCAAGCCAGAGAAAAGCATAAATCCAAAGTTTAGACAGATAGTCCGTCTTTGTCTGGATCACTCCAATCTCCTGAAAAAAAAGCCCATAGACCACAGCCCTGACAAACACACCACTAGCACAGCAGTACAATGAATACTTTTAAAAATACACCATGAGGTGATTCAAAGACAAAGTGAAAGGAGCCAACTGACAGCCCTAAAAAAGTCTCCTTTATCTCCACAAGAGATCCACAGGGAGTGTATTCATCTCCTCCACTCTGACCTGTCCCATCATTGCCTTGATCTGAGCAGTGTGGGGAGCAGAACATACTCCCTGTTTGGTTATTCATTTTGTTCAGAGAAAGGCTGATAAGGTGCCAGCTACATAAGTAATTTTGTGATAGGCAAACACTTTCATCCAGGAACTGGATGCTCCATGATTGTTGCAAAGCCTGGAGAGCTGGTTTGCTCTCCACGTTTCCTGTGCAGTGCTGCGCTGCTCTATTGCCCTGTACAACCCAGACAGAAGTTCCAGTGGCATTGCCACGGCTTTTTCTTGGAACTAAAGGGCAGAAAGTGCTTCCCTGAGTTTAGTCTTACTGGTTTAGGACAGGCAACCCCTGGAGAGCCCAAGGAACCTGACAGCTCAAGCACATCCAGAGCCTATGAGGAATATAAACGTGCTAGAAAAAGTGAAAAGAATGACAATCAAATTCTCTCCTATCAAGCACAGCTTTTTTCTAGGAGGCTTTTAACAAAAAAATATTTCAAAAAGACTGCAACTGAGATTCACAGGTATTTATCCACTACTCAAACATCCTGGACTGAGAAGGATTTTTTTAAATGTCTGAAAAGTATGTTATCATTTTACCTCCAAGAGAACAGATAGTTTTACGAGACAGTTTACACTTCATCCAACTATGACAGCAGGCAGAGACATCAAACCATAGAATGGTTTGGGTTGGAATGGACCTTAAAGGTCATCTTATCCCACACCCTGCCAAAGGCAGGGAGACGTTCCACCATCCCAGGTTGCTCCAAGCCGCGTCCAACCTGGCCTTGGACACTTCCAGGATTGGGGCACAACATTGTGTGTCAAATTTTATGAAGGTTCATAAAGAACAAGTAGAGGTACCTTAATAAACGACATGCAAAGGGAGGAGGTAAGCATGAAACAAAAGTGAAGAATTCAATACAGAAGTTAACAATTGCAAATTAACTTAAAGAAGCTACAGAGTATTGTACAAAGGAAGTTGTGTGAGATGTCAAAACTGACAGCTAAATTATCACAGACTCTTAACTAAAAGCAAATACATGTTTTCATGAAAGACATTTAAACTCTAATAGACTATGACTATGCAAACTTTGGATATTACTTCAAAAGAGCAAACATTTTAAGAGGGGAAATCACGAAATACAGAAAGACATGGAACCTAATGCCCAAAATGAGTGTTATGACAAGAATCTGATATTCAAACAAAGCTGTTAATTGAGTTTTTGTTCTCACTTCTCTTCTGTCCTGAGCACACCTGGGTGAGTCAAACCCAAACACAGCTACAGGCAACGGACAGGAGAAGCCATAAAATGAGAAGATAATAAAGCAGCTGTCAACCCCACCCCAGCCTGCCCAAATCTGGGCGGATTATCTGAATGCACCTGTTTCTTCAAATACGTGCTTTTATATTCAAACTTCTTTGTAGAACTTCTTAAACTTCATGTGCAAATTACGCCTATTCAGGATAAGAGCAGAATTCCCACACTTGTTTTCTTGAAATTGCAAGCATTATTTTAATAAGTAATGGCAAGAATAGGGGGGAAAAATCCCTGTATAGTAACTGTACACAAGTTCCTCCTGATTGATTTTACACTCCAGATTGCAAGTTCAATAAATTCCACTGAAGAGAGAGTTTTGTATTTCCTCCGTACAACAGTAATACCTGGTACCTGCAACTGAACTTCCACAACAATGGTTCCAAAATTGGTGTTCACCTACTGAGGCAGGTAGTGGCTTTGCATCTTAGAATTAACACATGTGATTCAAACAGATAGGAACTGCAGATCTTATAAATAAACTTGCAAGAAATATAAATGTACCTTTAGGGGATTATTAAAAGTTTCTGGCCTTCAAACAGACAAACCCCCACACATACTCTTTTCTACACACAACTGAGATGAATTTACATACACATGTACCAAAACACTCTGCTTAGCAGAACCTGAAGTAGTTTTGCTATGTAAACCAGTGTTTACTATGCTATAAATGCTTCAGATATGGTGAGGAGTAAAGACTAAAATTCTATGGGCAGAGACAAAGGCTGAAAATTGTTACATCAATCAAACAGCACAACTGGGTATCATACGAGAACACACAGCTTCCCAGATCAATTAAGGCTTATCAAATCTTATTCTATGATTCAGAAACAAACCTTTAGGAAATTTAATGAAAAAAAGAATACATTCAAGCATCTGTCTAAATTTAAAGAAACTAAATTATTTTATAGCTATAAAATGTGAGCTTTCTGATAAATATGAGATTAAACATGTTCTTGTTCTACGCTGTACCACAAAGACAATACATTAGAACTTTAGGCAGCCTAAACTACTTTACAACTTACATATGTGTGGCTAAATGCACTTTACTAGAAATGAACTACACAGAGCAGGCTGCATGAACACACCTCATGTGACCTGTTCCACATTCTTCTTGGTCCACTGGCTGCATCTTTCAGAAATCGCAAAAAAATGAAAATGTACTTTGAAATTCATTAAATACCTGCAAGTTCTAACCTGCAACTTTTCCAGACTTTATTGTATAGACTGAGAGGGATAATTATGAAGTTCAGCACCCTCCCTTCACCTTGTGTACCTGCTGCACAGTAAGTATTACCCTTCATCTTGCTGAAACTGAAAACACTAAAAGCATTTTGCATATTCAGCAATTCCTTCCCCATTCCCCTTTCCCATAGGCAAAAAAAAAGCTATAAATGAACAACCAACATGAAGAGTGCTCAGCACTAATGGGAACATTTTCCTTTGCCCAGAATTTAGACATGGCTGCATGTGAGAGCCTACCCAGTGCACTCCATGGTCAAGCACATATGCTCTTTGTTGTCTAAGAACTAAGGGAATGCCCTTAAACAAGCATCTGCCTGTGTTCCCAGTGCAAGACCTTATCCTACAACTATAACAGTAGTTCCTCCATATGTTTTTTCAGAACTGCCTTCTAACTTTAGATAATTAAACTATAGCTAGAGTCAGCTTTGGCTGTAACCTGACGAATTAACTATCAGATACTTATTACTTCAGTTGACACACAAATCACAAACAAACACACACAAAGAAATTAAACTTAAAAAAAAAATAATCATAGCCAAGGATTAGAAAAACTGCATTTCTTTCTTCAGGCTGCTTTATTTAAATAGCAGGTAGAGAAAAAAAGCAGATAACTTCTCCAGATCCCTGTACACAATGGTCCTATCCTAGCTAGTTGACCTGGCTGACAAATTCCTGGCATCCCTAGTACGTCCACAAGTTCCGTTTTTCTGTCCCTGCCTTCACAGCCTTTCCTGTCTGAATGGTTTACTGTCTTGCAATAAAATAAACTCCATCAACTTTGGGGTTTTTTCAATGCCAATGTCCCTGACTGACGTTTGTTTTCCTATTACAGTCTTTCCAAAATTCTGTACTTTCAGCCCATAACCACAGCTTATCAAGGTGATGGGTCCTTCTCATTTTGATCTCCATCATGTATGTTTAAGAATGCTGATATCACCTTCCAGCACAGTTCCTTGCTTGTTTCCTCTGATGTTCTCCATTCTATCAATGCCTGGAAGTCTGTTTTCTGTGCCTTTACTCTTTTTTCATTTTTGTATCCTTTTTATCCAGCACCAGTTTTCCAGGATCCTGGGACAGAGTGGGCAAAATCTTTCTCTGAAAATATCCTTTTCCAAGATGGGCTTTGTGTGACCTATTTATATTTGAGTAACAGTTGGTCAAAAGGCAGATAAAGGAAGCTCCTGAGCACGAGTTTAGCTCCACACACCCGGAACCAGACCTTTGCCTAAATATCTTATAGAACTGGCACCTGATGGTACCAAAAACTTTGAAAGCTATTTTTAAGAACAAAACAGAAACAGGCAAGTAAACAGTACAGAAAGTATTTGTTTACAAATAAACTTGTAGCTAGAAAGTCTTTTGCGTATCTCCAGTAATCTGTTCCGATCAGATACACAAATATTAGCACTAGATAGTAATTAGTCCCTTCCGGTTTTATGGCAGCTTTCCTAGGTTTTCATCAGAATATTATATGAAAACATTCATAAAAAGAATTTTGTTTGAACATGACTAACAGTTAACAAAACAATACAATAAAAGAAACAAACAAAAAAATGCACACCATGGTTCTTCCGGTATAAGAATGGCTCAGACACATTTCCTTCCATTGTTCCTTGTTTTATGACGAAAAAAAGAGAAAAAAGCCCAGAAGCAGCAAATACAAAACCGATTTCTCTCATCTAAAAGTGCTTTGGAGCTGAAAATTACATTTTTCAGGGCACAGCCCTTGAGTTGCTGGAATGACTGTACCTAATAGGATAGTTTCTTCTATTCAATCTTTTCTTCAGGCTCTTAAAAACTGAAAATAAAGAAATGTGAAAACAAATAAACAATCCCTCCACAAGCACTTTTGATGATTGCCATTATTTTATTTTGTGTAGGATTTAAACTTCATTTTACTACCACCAAAAGGCAACTATTCAAAATGAACATGTGTTTGAAGGAAGCCACAATTAATGCAAATACTGCCATAGTAATGACTAGAACTGATATAAACCCTTTGACTGAAATGAAAATTAAACATTATAGCAAATAAAGGTATACATCCAAATTCTCCTATCATCTTCTTCCTTTGATGTGCCCAGGTTTTGCATTAAAAATAAAACTGTGTGCAAGTCTATTTTCATCACATTTATAAACACTGCAAAAAACCTACAATGTACATGTAAAAGCACCTTTACTTTTAAGGGCTGCACACCTTTGTACAGGAAATCTGGATTGTAGATATAAATGGATCTCTCACAACAATTAACATTATTTATACACCCAAGTTTATGCCATTCCAACTGCACAGACTTAATTTGTTCTGCTGTAAACCAACAGCTTGTCATGTTCCACTGCATCTTTTTAATTCACAAGTGATGCAGAACTGCTGTCTAAGGCCTGTAAATGAGCTTTCAGGTCTCATACAATCAAACAGTTGATAGTTACTGATTAAAAATGAGCAGTAGTTTAACTCCAAGAGCTTTTCAACTTAATTTGAGAAATAAACAGTTCAGAAACAATAAAGAGATTATAAAATATGGTGCTTAAGTTACACTCAGTGTTCTAACACAGGATCACAGAATCACAGACTGAGCTCAACTTGGAAGGGGCTTCTGTCCATCCCTTCTCTCAGAGCACTACCAACTAATCAGGTTACCCAGGGTACTGCCAACAGAACCACCACAGAATCATAGAATGGTTTGTTCATCTGAGTTTTAAATATTTGAGATTTCACAGTCTCTCTAAAAATCCAGTGTTTCACTTTATGTCCAAACACAAGACTAAATCATCTCCTGAAACAATGATCATTTTTGTCAAACTAGCTCATATCCATAAATATGTCCTCTACCATACTGCTCCTCCTCCTAGTCCTCCTCACAATGCTTCTTTATAGTCTCTGCCCAGGGCTGACAAAGCAACACCTTCCTGGCAGGAACAGCACACTCATCTACTTCTAGTCTTTTCAACAGTTTAAAGCTGCTGAGTTATAAAAGCACAGTTCTATTCACCTAAAACCAAGATAAACCTTATATTCAAAAGCAACTCCAATCATAACCAGTTGGCTGGTCAGACAGGGGGACACACTGCTGCAGGTGTGCCCTGACAGCCTGTGTGAACATCAATCATCCCACGACTCTTCATGGAGACAGATTTCAGGTGGGAGAAGGAACTAAGATCAATATTTGCAGATCATATCACAAAAGGAGACTGCCAGATGTGAAGACCCTTGAGAACTGAAAAAAACCCCAAATTCTAGAAGGAAAAAAAGGTCCACAGAAATACTTGAAGCTGATTAAAGGGCACAGACAATTTTTCAGAGGAGACAGAGAATCCCACAGCAATAAAAAGTATTACAGGAAGGTTCCCTAACTGAGAAATGAGTCATGTTTCAATCCTACACCTATGGCATGTTCTTGTTTGATCAACCACACTCCATCTTCACAAAGTGTTGCAGGCAAAGGCAAGCAAGATATGCAATATTCCAGTAACAGGGATCCTTTCCAGCTCCGTTCCTATTATCAGAAAATAACATTTGGCAGAAAAAACTAACACATTCCTCCCATGTAGTTATGTCATCTTATATGTGTATTTTGTACACTTCTGTAGTATAAACACACCCTCTCGTGCACTGTCTGTAACACATAAGTAATAGAAAACTTGAAAAGCAATCAAAATACTAATTCATTAAAGTTTTGATTTATCCAGTGACCTCACTAATCTCATCATTGCTTCCATGGAGATACTTGTGGTGTATACACAACACTCCTATCTTGTGGAGGAGGCCTCAAGAAGTTATGGAAAACTTTCTCCTCTCTCCTCTTATGCAGAAAGAATGCTTTTCATATAGCTAGAAAAATAACTTCTGAAGACACAAGTCAAAACTAAATGAATAAAGGAACATGATTTTCGGTATTAAATGCACTAAAGATAATGCAATATCAGATTTATTTCATGTTATATAGTTCAAAAACTTAGGGAAGATAAATACTTTATATAGTATTACATATTTTACAGAGTATTTTGTAAATGCTTTATTAAAATAATTTTTTATTAAAATCTTACATGCCAGTTTCCCCCATGATTATTATTATAATCCTGCCTGTCACTTTTCTGATTATGTTTATCAAATAGGATAAAAATAAATATTACCCAGAAAATTGTAAGCATTGGCATAAAAGCACAGGTAGGAAAAAATTCAGTTATTAAAGGTAATGATGTTCTAGATATACAATAGGCAGATCAGATTTATCATTTAGTTTTGTTTCAAGTGGCCAGAAAACTGACATGAAAAAGCAGAAGGTGCATAAGCAGTAACAGACCCCTACAAGCACATTTGCTATGCCCATACATTAACAATTTTCTAAATAACAGAGGCAGCCTCAGCTTCACTCAAAAACCTATGTAGTGATCCAGGAAACAGTTCTAAAATTCTGTCCAACCCAGATTCAGCTGAAAACTTGTCCAAGTGTCAGATTTACTTCTGTAAAATTTCCATTAATACAGAAACAACTGGACAAACAAGAATTGGGATGATACTGTGCAGGCATTTTGGGCTTGGAGGGTCTCTGGATTCGGTAAGCCTTTTCAAAATTGCTTTGGATTTTTTGACCACAGAATTTCAAAATCTGCTGGACTAGCAGTTAGTTTGCAAATAGTTTTGTCCTAACTATCAAATCTCCTTATGTAATTCCCTTGTTTTCCCTTCCTTTATCTGTCCTGCTGGACCGGCTGTAACAAAGTGGAAGCCCACTTGCTCTGCTTTTCATTCCCAATCAGAAAACAATATTTTAACAGGTGCCTTATGGTGGGTGAACCTTTCTGTGCCTGGTGGCACAAAGCTGTCAGAAGACAGCATGACCAGCAATTGGTTTCTCTGAGTGCAGCAAATTCTTCACCAATTCTAAAGCAAATTCACTGTGTTGCACTTTGTAATTTGAAACCCAGTGCTTTGAAAAAGAAGAGAAATACACACAGCCCCCTGAGATCTAATCTATGTGGTACAAACCAATCCTGTTATTTCAAGTCTCTTTAGTCTAGTCAGGTTTAGCAAAGCCCAGTTGCATCACTTCCATGGTGTGACAGGAACAGGAGGCACACCACGGAGCTCTGTAATGCTGGGGTTATGGCAGATGTGCTACCGGAAAGGCTTCCTATTGCTTACAAGCCAAACAGCTTGTTTTGGCTCAGAATCCTCTTTCCCCCCACCCCCCAATATGGGACTACTCTGATCTTTTTGCCTATTATATGATTGCAATCACACTGAGTTTATGGGATTGATGGGACTGGAGAAAGAACACATTAATCCAACTGTGAGCAACAGAGGGAGAAGCTACTTTTAAAAGCGTGATTGCAGGCAGTCAATATAGTATGTTTTCAAAATGGGAATACAAACCAAGGCTGTTCAATGAATTTTCCATAAAATTCACCTTAAAACAGGCAACAGAGCTTCTGCACTATGAAAATATATCTTATTTCTTTGTGGCACTGAATTTAAGTGCTGCTACTTTAGCACAAAGTTTACTTAAGAGCTCTTATGTAACTCTGATATTTCTCCTCTAGTGTGATAAACAACTGAATCACTATTCTACTGATGGGGTTTTGTCCTCATAGCTGTTAAAAAAAAATTGTAATTAAGAATTGAGATTTTGATTTCCTATACATCAGAAATAGATGTTTTTTCCCATTTTAATTTTTTTATTATGGGTAACAGAAAATATTTTCTAATTAGTTAAATCTGAATTAGAGACATGTCATACCAAGGCTGTGGTTGAAGAGACTTCAAAAATAACAACATTTGAGAAAAGGACATAAATGAGGCTTGATTTCTCCATAGCTCCATAGCAGGCAAAAGTTAGCTCAGAACCACTCATTTTGCCTTTGAAATCCTTCCCATCTGCAGTTACAGACCCCAGGTCCTTCTGGCATTAAGCAAAATTTCTATTATCCACTCATCTGTTTTAGCAGCTACTGTGGGGCTTTCTGCCACAGGGGATCAATTCTCAACCAAAACTGTACCAACAAGTTGGTAACTTATTCTTTGATATTCCTGAAAGGTAAATTAATTACATTCAGACATCAAAGAAAACCTTGATGGGCTGTCGTTGAAGTAGATTTTTTGAGTACACCTTCAAACTACCAAAGAGAGCAATTCATTTGCAGGGGGAGGGGAATTGAAACAGGATATTGAAAGCAGGAACTATTTTCTTCTCTGCCCCTCTGCACAACATTTAATATAATGATCCATAGTCTAGGTTATTGTAAAGGTTAAGCAAAATTTTCCTTCATCTTCAAAGTCATGAGCAGTTTCTTCCACTACTAAGACTATGCAGTCAACAAAACCTGGCATAGGCAACCTTTATAAACTATTCCAGATAATGGAGATCATTCCAGACACAGTTATAATGCAAAGAATAAGCTTCTTAAGTATTGTGATTTTTAAAACTTAGTGCTCTATCAGTGCACTCTTTAGATAAGGCAAACTTTGGGAAAACAGGAAGAATCTTCCTAGTCACATACGTTTCACCTAAGTGACCAATTCTCTTTTAAAAAGCAATGCTTTCTCTTAGACAAAACATCATCTAATAAATCTCTTCAGTTACTGTATCTAACGGCAAAGTACAGAATTACTTTGATGAAGATGGATTTCCAAAATTTGTTTGGCTGCACTGTGATTTAAACTAGCTTTTAGCATTGAACAGAAAGGTTTACTAAGAAATTCAGTGCGTAAACAGTCTGTAGAGCTCACTATGTTAGATACTTCAGTACCTTCTAGTAAAATATTTCATCCTTTGTTCCAGCAAATAATCAGGTATGGAATCATAGAATGGTCTGAGTTGGAAGGGGCCTTCCAGATCATCTCATTCCAACCCTCCTGCCAGCAGAGCAGCATGTACAGAAAAAGGAAAAGGCAATGGGCACAGGCTGCAACAAGAGAAATTCTGTCTGGAAATCAGGAAACACTGCCAGGCGACAGTGGTCAGGCACTGGGACAAACTGCCCCCAGACTGAGCCCTGCACTGAGGAGGACACTGGATTGTGACACCCCGGAGCTCCCTTCCAGTCTCCATGTTCTGATTTTTACTATCTTGAATAACTGGTAGTTAAGTATGAAAAATTAAGTTCTATCAACATTTTTACATTGCTCAGATGACTTAGTTATATATGAAAAATTAAATCCTCTAATGAGTTTAACAACTTAACTGAATAGGATTTATTTTAAAGGCTTCGTTTTTGGTGACAGAGGGGAGATTGCTGTGGGAGACAGGAGATGACATTTCTTTTTCATGCGCTTGCTTAGCTGGTGAAGCTCTATTTCCAGTCGAAAAACCTAGGTAGCAAAGTTTTACCCAAATACTAATTATTTTAATACAGAATAAATAAACTATACTTAATACAAAAACATGCTTTATAATTATTATTTTTAAAGTTTGAAACGGTTTTCTAGTTCAAAAGGTTTCTGAAGGACTAAATGATCAGCTGTCCTAGCCTGATGTACTCATTTCCCACTAATCTGCTTCCTAAATCTTATTACTCTGAGTGACGTTGGTGAGGTAAGGAAGTAGCTGCTCATGAAAACATTTGTATTGCTTTGTCATCGTACTAGTACAGCTCAATTAAAATTTCAATAGCAAAAAAGTTCTAAAACATTAAACAGCAATACTGAGAGGCCAAAAAACCATCCAACCCATTAACAATTGTATCTCAGCTTTGGACCTGTATGCTTCATTTTCTGTGATGGTTTCTTTGAAGGGCATTCAATACTTGAAACTCACTTGCTCCAGATAATTTCTCCAATTACGAAAGAGACACAAGAGACATGAGAGCATGAAGCCCTTGTAAAAAAAAAAAAAAAACGTTTCCAATTTTTCAGCCTACCTCAGCAGATAAGTGAGTCTCCAACTTCTCTCAGGGCAGCACAGATTAGTCCCACTGAAAACCACACTTTTACTGGTGGTGGAGTCCCTCCACCCACCTATAAAAGCTTATCCCTGGGCCACGAGCGAGAGTTGATCACACTATTCAGCATGATAAACCTAAATCTTATTTCTCTCCCAGCTTTTATTAGTGACTTCCCTCTTCCTTCCCTTATTTAATTCAATGGCAAAAAGCCACACTGACATCAGTTGCACAGCATCAGTGCTCATTTCCATCTGCATCCTGGGGATATCACTCAAGAGCTCTAAACTCACATTCAAGAGTCTCCACATTAAAGCAAAAATCTGAGATTCTCAGAGTCTTTCAGTGAGTCATGATGACAGGAAAACTGTTGTGGTCATGAATAAACATTGCTGGGTATTCTTAATTCATTTTCACATAAAACAAGGTCTGCTTTTTGGGCTATGTGAAGCACTGTTTCCAGGGTATGAAAAACTACAAAAATCCAAAGCCTGGAAGTGTCAAAGACTAAAGTATTCCTTAAAAAGATAGAAGTCTTGAGTAAATCCCAAAATGAAGAGAACACAAACAGCTGAAGTATTTCTGCACAAATTGAAAAAGTCCTCTACCAGTTGGGAACAAGCTGGAACTTGCATGGGGCCCTGCACACCCTGGCAAACATCTTAATTGTTCAGAGCAGACAAAGTCTGTTTAGTCATGTCTGCTGAAGGGGGAAGGATATTACAACACAACTGTGCAGACTGTTGCCACATAGATCTATCAGTTCTTGAAGGCTGTTTTTACACCCATTTCCTCCAGCTAGAACCCCATACACATAGACACCATTCCCCAGGCTGGCTGCACACCTGGTTGGCACACAAGGAATCTTTAACAGAAGTTCACAAACGAGCAATCAAAAAAACAATCGCAGTGTCCTCATAGATGTGCAGTGCCAATACACACTGATGTCTGGAGGCATTTTTTAAGAGTCTAAGTATGCCTCAGTGAAATTTCAAAACAAGCACATTTAGAGCTGCAGTGCCCACTGAGGATAGAAATGAAGATCTAAAACAGCCCAAGAATGGCAATGGGAACAGGCAGCAGCTCAGACTAGGAGATGAATTCAAACTGGTTTCTTCACTTATGCAAGGATGGGATGGGTAACACAAGATTCTTTCTAAGATATTCTAGCAAGGTTTTAAATCTGTGTTCCAAAACAGCCAAAAGCTATTCCCCTACACAATATGCTGCATGACGCAAAAAGATACTTAAAACCAGCAAGGAGGTGGATCTCATATAAATAACTATGCAAAAGGAGTAAGTATGGTTTTGTGCTCTACAACCAACCAAACTGTTTTACTTCTTTGGCAGTGGTACCTCCACTTCCAGCACATACCCTCTCTTTTACCCCTATCACTTCAATGGAGGAAGCAGTTTAAGATGAATCTGTACGCTGATTATGAAATGATCAGTGAAGTGCCAGCTCTGTAAAGGGCAGCTTCATGACCTATGCAATGTGGGTCAATGTTCAGACAACCAGCAAAATATTAAACAAAACCATATACAAACTAGCACACAAATCTTACTGTGTTTGGACCTCTCTGACTCATTGAGGGTATGATACAGCCCAAGCTGCATTGATTCTGTTGGATTTGTTATACTTCTATGGAAGACACACTTTTCCCTTCAGCTTAATTTTGCATTCTGGAGAATCTTCAGCTTTGCAGGTGACACAGACACACATTATTTATATGTATTTTACCAAATTCTTAACTAATATATAACAAAGTATCTAGTAAGTACTTTAAGCTTAAACCTCAACTCTTCAGAAAAAAAGAACTGTCTAGGCTTCATGTCTCATTAAATAACTGAGTAGGATTTGCCTTTCACAAGTAAAAAACCCTAAAAGATCAGGTTCAATAAAAGAAATTAAATATCTCCATCAATGTCTCCAAGTTCTAATCTGAGGCAGTCATAACATCAGACATTAGTTTAGAGACAATTGCTGTTTGCTTTATTTAGAGCAGCCAATCAAAAAGAGATTTACCTCTAGACTAGAACTTTTCCCACACCAAGGAAAAATTAAATTCATATGGAGATCAAGTACAAAGCTGGGCAGGCACATCACATTATTTCATTTGGGGAGTTCTTTTTAAGATTGCTGCTAATGAGAAGAAAGAAGTCAAAACCCAACAAATAATTCAAAAGGCAGAGTACGTTCTAAATTATTACAATTATAAAAGTTCACGCAAAGATTAGAACTACCATAAAAACGTACAGAATATCATGCAATGAGTAAAGGGTTATTAAAAGACAATGGGGAATGGCATAACTATTCCATTTCTTCATGTTTGTAATTGGACTCAAAGAACATTAGACAAGCAGGACAATGTAACAGAGGTGATACAGTTATGTTCCTTGACTTATACAGTATGGCATGATTACATTAATAAAGGAAATATTTATTTGAGAAAACAGCGGTGTCAACCTGATTTATAATCCATAAAAAAATAAATTAGAAGCATCTGAAATCATGCAGCAATGAGACTGAAGGATAAACATATACAGGTTGTCTGATTATTGATGACAGCTCTATGAAAAATGAGTTAAAGGAGATTTATTAGAAGTGTTTCACAGAAACTGAGATGAAAAAGGTATTAACTGGGGTTCTAATATCACTCGAGACTGAAAATATCCTGCAGAAAAAGAAAGGTGTCAAAAAGTTGACCGCAGTGGTGAGGAGAGTTCACAAGAAGATTGATATAAAGCAAAATCATTTTTAAGACAACCTAGAGTTTGGTCACAAGATGCATGGATCAAGACATCAAAAAACTTATGGTGACTGACAATATAAAAGACAAAGCGGCTAGAATAAAAAAGTCCTTAATGCAAAATAATGGTAAAACATTGCAGACAAAACCAGTAGGGACAGTGCCACATGAAAGCAAATAAAAGAGAAAACCCTGATGTGGAAGTTATCAGTGCCAGATAGTACTGATAGAAAGTAACACAGACTTCAGCATTGATGGTACATCTGCTGAAGAATTAGGTTTTCCTCTGAAATGTCAAAACACTGATCTGGACCAGCATCTTTAAGAAACAGGGAATATTATGATTTTTGAAGTTTAAGAACCAGATGAAACAATATAAGTGTCTCCTGAGAGCTCTAACAAACCAGACCCTAACAAACCATTTCTGCTGTTGACAGATTGGCCATGACTCATCACAACCCACTCATGCAGGGCTCAGCTGACCAAGCATGGGCAGACCACCTGTTGCCACTGTGGTAAGAAACTGCTTCAGAATTGGTTACTGAAGTCATATTCCCAAGGGTTGTACTATGGGAATTCCAGCCTCCTCCTGAACCAAGTCCTACAAAATAGCTTTGTCTGTTTTGGCCCTAGGCTGCATTTTAGAAATGATAAAAGTTGTTCTTTCATACTTAAACCAAGACAGTTTGATTGCCAGTGTCAACATGACAAAGTGCTTGTGGCTACAGGAGTTGGGGGAGAAAGAAAAATGGGGAGGCAGGTGAGAACTCTGCACTTAATACTGGGCAAGTAAGAACAGAGTTTTTTCTCTCCAGCTGAAGCCCAGACTTATCCCACCATATTTCTTACCTTCTGTATGTTGTTGACTAGACTAGAACTGTTGCTCTGGCAGCAATTACAAATCAAACTCATTCTCATTATTCTTACAACATAAAAATGAAGAAACGTCCCTGGAAACAATTCTACACCTTTGATATACATGCAGTGCTTTTAATTAGCATTTGTCTTCTTCAGAAACACTGAAAAGAAACAACCAATGAGGAAATAAACTAAGATAAGTTCTTGAGAGAAAGCCAAAATGCAATGCTTTATGCTGACCTGCACATACAAGGTAAGGAGATTTAATTCTTTTCCCTTCCACTCAAAGGGTGAACAGAAGTTCAGATTCAGCAGAATACCTTTTCGATAACATACAAATCAGAATTAGGGACAGACAGACATACAGCCCCAACAGACTGTAGTGGCTTATCACAGTTCCCAAGAACCACAGAACCACAGAATATTCTGAGCTGGAAGGGACACACAACAATGTCCAAATTACACCTAAGTAAGACTTCTGAAATATAATAATTAGAACCATGACCAGAGAATCACAGAATGGCCTGGCCTGAATTCATGTAGTCACCAAGAGCCAGAACAGAAAGTCAAAAAAGTAACTAATTTCATTTCAAGGAGTTATTCCCCTACCTACAAAGAAATATTTATAATTGGAGACATTATAAGACCTGTAGAGAATGTGTTCGAGGAATTTGCAAAATTCGAAGGGAGTTCACAGTACTGCAAGGCTAATTTGAATTTTTTAAATGTTTTGCTTCATGCTGTCATTAATTTCTTATGAACAGAAAACACTCCAAAACAAATATAGTCACTATACCCTAAAGAAAAATCCAAATAAGATTCAATTTCAAATTAATGTATTATATATGTACATGATGTGCATACCCTTATGGAACATGGCAACAGTTTTCCATCATGCTACAAGGCCCAAAACAAGACTGTGAATAAAAACCCAGTAAGTTACCTGGATGAGCCTGTTAGGATACAACATAGCAAGCAATACTGTTAAATTGGATTTTTGTTTATGCACAGTAAATTTTCACAGCTTTTATTTATAAACTCCTGTTTGGCAATTTCAATTATTTTATTCCCTAGTGTTTCTCCTTTTATGACCATCTCTTTCCTCACACATTTTGCCCCAAGGTACATCTAGCTGTCTTCACAGCTGAATGAAATTCCCATCTCTGGCTCAAAAGAGACCTTTTTTGTTGTTGTTATTTGCTTAACTACAAAGAAGCCTGCCATCAAAAAGGAGAAGCCCTGAAAGTTGGGTCTTCTGATCTTATGCACATTTTCTCCATGAATATCTGTATACTCTGACTTTGAAATGCAAGGAAAAAAGTCTGTCTCCCACAGGTTGAGTGTGGGAGACTTAAATATTGTTACTAAAGTTAAGTTTTCTCCTAAATAATAATAAAACAGGGAGAGGTAATTAGTGGAGATGAGGTCCATTAAACAAATTGTTTTCCATTAACCATACTGAGGTTCCTGGAAAAAAAAATCCAACCAAAAAAAACAATCAAAGACCAAACCCAAAATAAACCCAAAGAACAAAACAAACAACACCGCACCATTCTTATATCCTGACTGTCACTCACCACAGTAAGGTGTCACAATCTGTTAGCTGAGCCCAAGAGCCAACTTTGAGTACAGCCTTCATTAGGATCTCATAACGTTAAACTGAGGCTCAGCTTCGTATTACATGTTCCTGCAAACACTGGACTGGCTTCAAAGGACACTGTCCTGCTCCCCTCTCCTGCACAACATCGAGCAATCAAATAGCTACACAGGAATTGTCAGCAGAAAGGAAAAGCATTAAAATTGGCATTACTTGTAACTATCTTCCTGCAGTGCTCACTGGTATTAAATAACTACGTTACATAGTGCTCAAGCTAATCACAAATCTGTTCTTGAGTTCAGGATGTACCCAAGGCCCATTTGCTGCTCGTGGATGCCATCAGTGCACCTTAAAATCCCTCCCTGCTGCTGGTACCTCTCCTTCTGGCTGCCCATCTTCCTGCAAACAGGATGTTCTAGTTAATTACTGACACATCTCTACATTCAAATATTTTGAGCAGAATATCAACCAATAAAGTGTTAATTATCTATGATTTTCTCTTCAAGTCATGATTCTTACATGGATAATTTCATAGAGAAACCACATATTAACTAAATTGTGAACAGTAACACGCAGAAGCAAAAATAATGATCTTGTTAATCAGTGCAACTAAAAAAACCGGTACCTGGCTTCATATAATGCAAGCAAATTATGTTTGAATTAGAAAATTATAAACGAGTAAACTAGTATAGATGCCATCATTGATTCAGAAGAGGAAGTGAAATACAGGAAGGAACAGGAAATGCAGAAAATTTGGAAGGAGGAAGTTAACAATGAGCTATATTTCAGCAGTTTTAAAAAATCTAATATATTACAGTCAGTAGTCTCAAGACAAATCAAAAGCAGCCAAAGCTGCCTGGAATATGATAAGCATCCTCTTACCAAAACCAAGACAGTTTCCATAAAATCATCCATCTCTTTCCATCAAATCAATCCATCTCTGACTTCACATTCCTTATTTAAGCCTGACCACTTATTTCTCTGTCAGTCATCTGATAAATTCGAGCACAGCCTTGGCGGATCAAACAGCCCAACACACTTTCTGCCTGCTCCCGCCTGCCCATGCTGCAGATCTCCTGCTTGGGGAGATGGTCAACACAGCTGGGGAGGAATTTGCACTGTGAAATGGTTTAGGAAACTGACTTACCTTTGAGGAACAAAACCTGAACAGAATCTAACACCAGTACCTAATGGGATGATGACAACGAGGCCAAGAAGAACTTTGCTACTCAGTTTCACCTTCAGCTAAGTTAAATTTTGCAGCTTCTTCTTGGCATGTATATATTCTACATCAAAAGGTTATTTTGATTTTTCAACTATGTCAGTACATTTAATACAAGAATTTCCTTCTTTACAAACCTTTTTGTGCTTATTCCGTGGACTGCTAGAGCTCCATGACCACAAGTTGACTGTTCTACATCACCAACTCAAGGTGGAGAATCACAGATTTAAAAAGCTAGAAGCAACCGGTAATTTGGACAATTGGATCACTGAAGGAGTTTGCTTTGTAAGTACAAGCTGCTAGTACCTGACTGCTTAACTATATGTCTAATGAGAGACAACATCTTTAATACTAGGCTGCCTCCCTAGCACAAACTAACACATGCCTTCAACGGTGATTTGAACGACGAAGACTCACTTAACTAACTGCCACCTCCCTTCAGATACTTGTTTCTGTCTGTCAAACTATCACACATGACCCTCCTGTTTATGAGATAAAATCAGAATGTATCTTTTGGAGACTAAGATCTTAATTCTGCTCTCTTTGAAGTCAAGTGGAATTTTGGCATTTTTCTAAATGATGAAGGATCAGATCCCAAAGTGTTTATTCAGCAGTTTTGGAAGAATGCCAGTCTTTATAAAACCAATTGAAACATATTTCAAAGATATAGCAAATCAAAATATTTATTTTCAGACTCAGACTCATCCCAGTATTTGGCATATCTTTTCAGCTGAAATGCATAATGATGCTCCTTGGCAGAGGCACCACTGCACTGCAACACATTCTACAGATTTCATTATACAATATTCTTGTTACTGCAAGCATTTGAAGCAGAAGCTTGTAAAGACTTAGCAGTACTGAAATACTATTCGGAGTTTCTTTCTCATCTTCACCAACGGAATAAACTCTTTGATAAATCTGGCACATCAAGATCTAAATCCTGCTGTTGGAAAAAGTTCATGAACTTACCAAGGTTTTCCCTTTGACAAAGAATCCTTTTCAAGATAAGCTATAATGTTTATTTTTCAAAAATTAATTCTATTGCTTCACTGAAAAACAAGGAGTTAAAAAGAAATGCTGCAGGTATTTTTACCACTATTTTCTAAAAGTACTAAGTAATAACTAGAGTGGAAAATAAGCCTTTTTTTCCGCTGTGGCTTGTTATCACCACGTTGTTATATTTTCAGTACACAACAAACAAACACAAGTTGCTATTTTCAAAGGGCTTTTTTTAAATCACAGATAGAATGAGAAGCTGAGGTGTGAGGATAGCTGAGACCTTCCAGGAAAAAGGTAAAAGGCAGCAACCATTTGTCATATCTGCACAATTCGACAGATTTGCAGAGTGCACAGGTGAAGGCACCAACTGAAAGCAGATCCTCAGCACAACTACTCCACAGTTCTTAGAACTCTTGCATGAACACATTTTTAAAAGATTAATAGATGCCCAGCATTCCTTGAAATCTTATTTATTTCTTGCTGCAGTATGTACATGCACGAATTCTCCAGAACTTCAATTTCTACAGTTTTTTGAAAGCTCTAATTATTCCATAAATATCTATTCCCACACATTACTATCTCTATTATAGGTACGAAATCCAGTATATACTCTTCATTCGTAATATTTCATTCATCTTAGAATCTCCTTTCCATTATGAAAAGGATTTATATTTAGAACTAACCAAAACCATTTTTTTCCTTAAAATGCAAAATTTAAAACAAGTTGTCAGAAGTGTAAACTGATTTGGGAAAAAAAAACCCAAAAAATTACCATCTGTAACACTGATGGTTATAAAAAATCAGCTAATAATATTCAAATGCTACAGGGATGGATTTGCTAAGTTAAAATAACAACTGTGTTTATCCCACCTAAGAATACTTAGCGTTAACAACCAGTAACACGGTAAGAAACACCAAACTCTCTATACTGAGATCATGCTAAAATCCCAATACAGTTTTGAAATATATTTTTGCATCTACTTCTAAAAATGCTAAATACATGAATACTTTAAATGGTCTTTAAATTTGCATACATATTAAAAAAAAAACCAAACCTAATACAGGAGTTTTTCTGTGGGGAGCAAAATAACTTCCAGGTTTAATTACTGTATCACAATTAAATTATGTAATGTACATTAGACCTGCAGAGTCCTGGAAACAAGAGTGGGTGATGTTTTCTGGAATAAGGCGATATGTCTTATGACTGGGAAGGAACACACACCACCTCATTTTAATGTTAAGTCATGCAGTTCAATCCACAGAGTCAGGCAAGAACTGAGAGCAGGAAACAAGAGGGACTTCTTGTCAGGGTAACTAATCAGAGAATGGAAAAGTTAATTTAGTAGCCTGAGGCAAATAGTTAAAAGTAGCTGAAATCAATTACATTTGTTTCTACAAAACAGTGTATTTATTCCCAGCTTAAGCAAGTCCACAGAAAACATGAATAACTGATTTTAATAGTTTTTAAGATTTACAGATTTCAACAGTACACAACACAATACTGCAACACATGCTGAAAATTAGTTTAGAAAATGATGACACTCTCGCCATTTTATCTGATTATAAAAAGGTCACAGTACTTAAATGAGTATATGCATATGTAGTGGATTTATATACACAGACTGAGAATTGAGAGCAAGTCTTCCAATTAACTTGAAAGCCATTTCCTACTGAGCCACAAAAAACTTACAGCTTAGGACACATTATCCATTTTTTAACTGTTTTGTGTATGAATTAAACTACCACTTAAACAAATCATGCATCATTTACACCCAACTGCATTTTTAAAAGCTCCATTCCCAGTTAATCTAGACAAAATAATCTAGTTTATAATGTGTTTCCAGCAGGCGTAGCTAGGACCAATTTTCAATTATTAGTGTTGTGAGACTCCAAAAGGGAAACCCAAAAACATTCCTAGATCATCCGTAAGTTTGACTGTTCTACACCACGTAACATCATACCATCAAATGATGTTGTACACTTACACTTGTCCTCAAAGTGATTAATCATCACATTTTTCACCAGCGCACTAATTTACCACCATTAATTCATAAGCACACATCTTGAAATATTCTCTAGAAGATTCTGTGAATTAGAACAGTCCAACTGCACAAAATCAAATCTGAAGTGTATATTATAAATTGCTGAAGCTTTTACTGTAGCTGTAAACATGATGATTTTTTTATCAATTTCTCAACACAGTTTAATATTTGTTTTGAAGTACAGGTGTTCCCTTGAACATCATTTGTATGAAAAACTGGCTAAAGAGATCACAATGAAGCTTGTAAAATTATGCAGCTACTGAGTTCACCAAAATTGCTACCATTCAGTCATTATAATTTCCAAAACTGGTTTTGTGTGTTTATTACTAAACATGGTTTCAACATAGTTTGGACTTGTTCAACACAGTTCTAAGCTACTTGTATCTACAGACAGAAAGCATTAAACATGAACCATCTGTCTCAACCCAATGATAGCGTGGTCCAGCACAATCATCTTCAAGGTAAATTTTTGCAAAATACAGGTTTATGGTACACAGTTATTAACTTGCATAAAAATTGATGTCAAGCATGAACAGAAGGGTTATGGTCAGCTCTACATTCAGAGATCTGGGCACTAGGCAGTCCTGCCTCAGTTTGATACACAATATATTCAACTAATGAGTAGAATGCAAGAATTACAAAAATTCCTTGTCTTTTCCTGGCAGCAGAAACCACCAGACCTGGGAGCATAAATTACTTTTCTAAAAATGAAGGCAAGAGACAGGAACCACATTTTTCCAGGAGGACTTTATTTCTTTTAGAACTGCAATTATTTTCCAAAACTGCTTGTCCTGACAATACAGGAACAGCAGATTTGCTACAGAAGATCTGTTAGACCAGAAACAGCTCTAATAACTATAAAGCTGAACTTTAGCAAAAAAGTAGCACTTCTTTGGTTTTTTTGTTTGTTTGTGGGTTTTGTTGTGTTTTTTTGTTTGGTTGGGGTTTCTTTAGTTTTGTTTTGGTTTTTTTGCATGTGTCAACACAGCCCAAATTTCAGAAGCAGGATTCATGAATAGTTGACATGGACAATAATACTTGTCTTCTTAGCATCATGCCCTATATTTAAAACCAGCCAAGTTAGAATGTTTCCGAACATTCAGTCATCTGCAACATTAGCTTGTTTCTACTGTAGAAAAATCACTTAACCTTCCATGCCATCAATTCAATTAAAATCTATGAATTAAAAAGTTTTCAAATTATTTTTAGGAAAATTATACAAAAAATTAATTAAGCAATACAATCAGAGGCAACTCTTATTTCTGCTAAGTAAAAATCATGACTAAACACTTGAGCTCAATATGAGACTTCAGTGTAGTTCAAACGTAAGTGATAAAAGCTTTCAGAAGTACAGGTTTAGCAAAATACAAGAACTGAGCACAATGACAGATCTGTGCACGATGTGTGTTCTTCTTTAAGAATTACTATAGTTTTGCTTAGAATTAGAGAAAAAAAATAAGTTAGAGACACCTGGAGGTCATTTACTGTAACCCTCACACCAAGCAGGGTCAAGGAAACGAGGCTCAAGCCTTGTCCAGTTAAATTCTGAGTATCTCCAAGAAAGAAGATCCCATAAGTTCTATCTGTCCCTGGTCTAGTATTTAACCAGCATTTTAAAAAAGAAAAAAGCACACAAACTTTTTCCTCATATCAAATCAGAATTTCTAATGACTGTCCTGCCACAAGGCACTTCCAGGAATCATCTGGCTCCGTTTTCTCTGTAAAATGCCTTGAAGTACCAGAACAGCTAAAACTGGCTCTCACCATATCAACCCCAAACAGCTCCAAGTCTCCAGAACATTGTGCTGGAATCTGCTGGAATACAAGATTCTCTCCTGAGGTCTCATTTGCTTGTGTCACAAATATAATTTGCACACAACTGTACAGGAAACTCATCCCATTTTAACCCTTCTCCTCAGCCTGGTATAGTGTCACCATCTTCATTTCACCCTTTCAATTTCCTGCCTTTGACAGCACTGCCTGCTCAAGAAAGACAGAAATGTTCCAAGTGCAATGCCCATATTGGGTTTGAGAGAATATTTAAAAAAAAAATTTAAATTAGATACAAGTGTGAAAGCGTGGAATGAAATCACTTTTAAAACCAAACCTGTTCCTCAGGATCCTATGAAAAGTGCCCTCAGAATGAATACCCCTCTGTTTGCATTGGCAATTTAAAGTCAAAATCTTGACACTCGTCACATTCTTGTGAGCAGAAGACAAGAGTTTTGCTTTTTAAATTACAAATGCTTATGGCCAAAGGTTTTTTCTTCACAACAGCAGAATGATTTTTGTTCAGACTCACACAAATGGAGCCTGTATTATTTATAATCACAGTTGTTTTGCAAAGTGCCCATTTTCTTTACATTTAACCTTGATCTTAATCAGAAACCTGGTTTCAATACCTACTGAAAGATGTGACTTCCCTCTAAACAATACCATAACAAACACTACAGTAAATGAAACAATGGACAGGCATAGTCTTACTTTTTGTCTCAGAGGAAAAATTCAGTCAAAACAAACAGCTAGGAGGTTGTTTTATTTAGTTAAGATTAACAAGTCCAAACAAGCAAAGACAGGCTGACAATTTGAGATTACTTTCCTTCTGGCAGGAAAAAGAATATTTTTACAGTCAAATGACATTTGAATTGTTTTTGCTTTAAATATTAAAATATCCAACACAATTATGAAAATCCCCCAAAAGACAACTTGCACACAATAATTGCTACATATTTTTTTATTTAAGATAACTAAAACAGATACAGCATGACAGCATAAATACTTCCAAAATCCAGAATTTACTGAGGTTTTTCAAAGAAGGTTTTACCTCTCAATTTTCAAATCACCACATACAATAGAACCTTGAGTTTCCATGTGCAAATATATTCTAATATACTAGATTTTGGTCAGCATCTTATATAATACAGAGCCACAAATAAAAAATAAAACCAAGCTCTCCAACAAAGAATTCCATCTTTATACCACGTTCCCAAGGGCCCACAAGTGCCACAGCTACAGTAAGCCAAACAAAAGCAGTATAAGCCCTGATCACATCCTAGCAATCTGGAATTGCTGTGGAGAAGCAAGGGGAGGACAAGGAGGGAGGGAAGCATTTGCTCCACATTGGCTCGGCTAATCTCACACCATGACTCTCAATGAACATTAGCCAGAGGCATCTGCAAAAAAATTTTCATTATTTAATTGCAAGTCTTGCACTAAGTTTATTTTCCAATTGTACATCCTGAGTAGGTTGATTTTACTTTTAAATTGCTTTCTTACGACTCTCATGCAACCATGGAAACAACGACAAGCAAGAGCTACTGTTCTGTTGAAGAGCTGGAAGACACCTGTGAAGCCAAGCCAAATTCTTCCTCTTCTGCTCTTATTCAAATATTTGATGAATAATAACATCAGTGCTCAGAAAATATTAAGTCCCTTGTATCAACCAATCACTCAGAGGGCAAGATAACCTCCGTTTTCCAGATTTAGCTGATTTCCCTAATGTTTCTAAAGACTCAAAATGCACTGTTTTAGTCATGATACAAGGCTCAACAAACATGATGCCCTATGAGTTTGGCTGAAGTATTACCAACAAAACCTTCCTTCAAACAACTGCAGCAGAGATGCCAGTGGCAGCACTGTGCAGTAGCAGAGCTTAGCAGCTCAATGCACACAAAAGCCAATGTCCAAATTTGCACTTAAGTGTTATTTTTATTGCATGGTTCAAAATATCTGAAGATGAGTATTTTAATACATTGGAATGACATTTGACTGTTGAATGGAGAAAAACAGATTTCAGCCACTTCCAATACAGCTTTTATATCTTGATTTTTCAAATCCGTTCCTCAGCAACAAAACACAACAAAGAATAAATACAAAGTTAATTTGTCACCTACCTCTTCACTGCTAAAGTTTCTTTTTTTCTCTTCTAATTGGCAAAATGCTGACAGAGTCAACATAAGAAACAACATTAGTCAGTGGCCTATTGGACAAGTGACAATATTGGGGTTTCATTTGCTGAAGGTAGCATTTTTTTCATTAATTTATTCCTCAGTCTGTGAAGAGGGAAATGTGAGAATGCTGTGAAACCAATTACACTTGATACATGATAAATGAGCTGAAGTACCAAGTAAAAGACAACATAATCAGGAATAAAATTTTGCAATACTTGCATATTTGTTTACTATGTGAATTTCTCTTATTTTCCCATGAGAAGTTATGGAGGACACCTGGGAAAAGTCTGCTACACAAGCAAGAGCTCTTGAGAAGTCAATACATTAATTTCTGTCAACATTCAATTATGTTAATTAAAAACTAATTCATAACCCAAAGATATTGACTGGCATTGAGTAACTTCATGGAGTTCAAGATTTCAGAGAAGATCACTGTGTGTGAAAATTCTGATAGTTATTGTGAAATACCCCAGAGGCTTCACTTCTCAAATTAATGCTTCAAAAATACACATTGCACTGTAAGTATCATATAAGTACTTCAGAAGTAATCTACTCTAATTTCCTACCCACTTCAACAGATCAGAGTTGTATTTTGTAAAGGTATCTGCAAATATGTACATTGCTCTAAATTATTAAAAACATAGCCCTTGAAATGGGACAGTGGCTGCACAGTACCTGCATGTTTTAACTGTACCTTATGACTTTAAAGAGGAATGCCATTAAATACCCTTATTTTCTAATTTAAGCATTCAAATGTTACTAAAAATACCTAAATTAAATACAAATAACAGGAACAAGCAAACTCTGTCTGTCCTATGGAAAGAACTGCAGGAATAAATTAGCTTTAGAGTTACAACAAGGAAAAGACTATGCCTTAAAACCTGATTTTATTATCAATGCATCACAACAGGAAAGTTGAATGAGCATTCTGCAGAGAGCGACAGCCCTAAGTAACTATTTGATTCTAACTTCTGAAAGAAAACTCTTTCAGGAAGGGGTAAAAGGCTTTGTGCAAAGACCCTCCAAACCCTCATAAATATTTGCATAGGAGTGACCTTAACATATTTGATTAACAACAAGATCCTGCATGTCCATATGAAAACATTCTTGTTATTTGCTAAAATTATAGATCGACATATAAATTTCAGAACTAAAATGAACTAAAACATAATTTAATTCACCATGAATTTTTGTTACATTATTGTCAGACTACAACTGCCCATGTCAAATCAAGTACATATGCACTTCTAATCAGGCACGGAAAACAGCAATGTTGAAAAAGATGGTAAATAAGCTTATTGGAAAAATAAATTTCTTTTTTTCTTGACTATAGAACAAATGGCAAAAGAATGCAATCCCAACTCAGAATATGCAGTTTCAACACCATTAGTTTTCTGCTTTGGAACCAGAACTATCACAGAGGAAACAAAGACTGGGTTTTGCTCTGCATTCTTTACTTTTTTATTCTGTTTCTTTTAAACTAAGTTTGCTAACTTTTCCCTTTCCCCCCTGAAATTATCACGTTATCTGGTAACATTGGGTATCTAAATCAACTTAAGTCTTAGTTATTCTGTGGAAGTAGTCAGGCAGATATGTGAATAAAATATCTATAACTGCATCTTCTACTTAAAATAATTGAAAAAAATAATTGATTTAGGATTTGCAAGAGTATAGTGGTACCACAGAAAACCAGAGTACAGAACCAAAGAACACCTTGCATTCAGCAAAGAACGAGCTGGAAACAGGTGGAAGTGCTACAAGCTGCAGGTTACTTTTCCACTTCAAATTGCCCTTCAATTATATCACAATATATGTATTAATTAGTAAGAACAAAGGGGGGGGGTGTAATAAAATTACTTGCAATACACAAATCCACCCACGGACATGCACACAGAATAGTGACGTAGCCCTGACAAAAAAAGGCAGAGGGGAGCAATGCAATTATGTTTAAACCAGTGTCCCATTATCAGCTGCTGGTCAACAGTACATCATCCCATAACTACTGTAACATATATCACCTGAGAACGTCTCTGGGTGTCAGATAAACACTCTGGGGACACTTAGGATTTGATTCAGTTTGTATTCAATAGAATAGGAAAATCATGAATTTTCAGATGTGGGTCAAATTTTTAGAGGTTCAAAAATATGAAAACCCAGCACACTGCAGTTTAACTACTTGCCTTAATGAGAGGAATCTGTGTTCTCTGCACCTGATAACTCTTGAAAACACTGCTAAGTGAGGAGGGCTGGGAAAGAGGAAGGCTAGTCTAAATACCAAGGATGCACTAATTCTCTAGGGAAGGGTTGAAGAAATCTTGCATGGTCCATAGTGAACCAGTCATGCCCAGTGTTTCCTGAACTAGAAATAGCTCAGCTAAT
Source organism: Sclerurus mexicanus (assembly GCA_013396755.1). Taxonomy (NCBI): domain Eukaryota; kingdom Metazoa; phylum Chordata; class Aves; order Passeriformes; family Furnariidae; genus Sclerurus; species Sclerurus mexicanus. The sequence goes on along the minus strand of VWZF01004715.1, from coordinate 97,456 downwards.
TTTTCTCACAGTTCTAACAGGTTATTGACTGTGGAGTCATATAAGCAATTTTCTTTTTCCAAACATGAATATTTCCTGGGCCATACACCAGTCACCCTGTATGAATGCCCACTTTGGAGTTACACTGCAGAACCAGTCAACAAATTTAAATAAGAACTATTTTGCTCTAGTCCATAAGACAGAGCTGGTAAACATCTGGTCTTGGAAATCACTTTGTGATGTTTGGATATGGTACCAGCAAACTACTCTCACGCACTGTGGTACATCATCACATGCCACTGCATTTTTCAAAAAAAAAACCTAGTGAAGTGAAAACACTTTGTTACCATGAACGCTTCTTTCTTAAAAATTACATAATTACTGTGCAATCTCTTTTAAGATCTTATTTATTTTAGCTTTAATTATTCACTTCAGTTAAAGGATTATTTCATAAAACATGTACTATTACTCTAAAAAAACCCCAAGCCTCTTTTCTTCACTGTATATAATTTGTTTACCACTTGCCAAACTGTTATTTTACATATGTGAAAAGAAAACTGGACCAAATACATATGAAAAAACCTATTGGGAAGGGCAGTGCAAGGGCTTGCCATTGAAAAGATGAGAGTCACATGAAATGCCTGCTACTTTTTCTGACATCAACAAAAGTATTGAAAAAAGACCCTTGTAAAAAAGAAAATATTTCTTTGAAAGGAGAAGGGATTTTTCAGGTAACTCTGAATTTCCAAGTTATTTAAATTTTCCTCAAAAGACTTGCATATCTCAATTGTTTGTTCACTAGAACATCAGCGTTCAATGCTGAGGAAAGACACAACTATGAGGTACTGGATTTATTCGTCTGTATTCCTCCTCACCTGTTTAGTGAGACTGAAAACTTCTGATTACATCATCAGTAATTCTGATTAGATTTTGCGAAAGAGCACTTAAATTCTGCAAGTTTCCTGCCTTTTTTTTTTCCTTAGTCCACAGCCTACAATAAAATTTATTTCAGTCCATCAGGCACATTGTATTTCCTTAATTTGAGAGGTCCAATTTGAGATCAACTTGAGAGACATTGAAAAGCAAATTCTGACCTACTTATATGAACAATTCCCCGCAGATTAATAGTCAATTGCAAGACTGGAATTTGTTGCACACACAGTGTTTGCATCTCTAGGTTTCAGCTGTGGCAGAAAATTGTTTTCAGCCAAACAGATGCATGAAAAATTTGAAGTGAAATTATTTCATTAATCAGCTTCATCTCACTAAACATCTACAGGTTCAGTTCCCAGAGACCTTTGTTAGGTGAAAATTTTCTAAATGGCATATCAAAGATGGAGTGTAAAGACATAGGGCAGACACAAGTTAGGGGAAAAGAGCATTGCAAAGCTGCTACATAACTTCAATGTTATAAAGAAATATTTTCTGAAGTTTATTAAAATTATCATGTATATACTTTGGGTTATCAATAACATACTGCTAAAAATCAGATTCAACTACACCATCAGCTGTGTCATGCTATTCCATGTCCATAACAGTTCAGGTATGCAGCCAAGACACACTTACATTTCTTGCAACTCCACAACAGCAAAAAATACAAAAATAAATTACATGAACACCTATGAAAAACTCACTTTTGAAATAATTTTAAAGCTAGCAATTTTTTTCACAATTTTTCAAAACTTCACAGGTGAAAAAAAAACAATAAAAGAGAGACTGAGTGCCCCAACAAAAAACACATGAGAACAGAAAAAAAATTTGGATTCAATGATCCCCAATTGCTCCTTTTCTAACAGAAATATACATTCTTTTCTAAACCCCTCACCCCACAAAAAAAAAGCTGTGAGAATATTTACAACAAATGTAACTGCCTTTTATCCCTGTCACAACCAGAAATTTTAGTTCAAACAAAGTTCTTATGCAGAAAGTCACACCTCCACAACACAGCAAAAAATACTGTCAGATTAGAGTGCCTTGTTAGCAGAAATTGTTGTCTTTCACCTGGGTTACTCTCAATAGCTGTCAGAAGATCCCAGCAGGTATAAACATGCTCTCTTTTAATTACAGAACTGGGTTACTGCTGTAACTGATTCCCAGCCTCAGCAAATTATAATCAAGTCCCCTTTGTACATAACAATCTTTTAATATCTGACAAACCATAAAAAAGAAAGCTTTAATGAAAAAAGATGGAAACCTGCCAGAATTTTATGGCAGTGTACTCCAAAAGAAAGAGTTACAATCTGTATTTAAGATTAAGAGAGCCTTTTAATCCAGATGGCCAGAATTAAACAAGGCAGTGCAGGGAAATTTTGATCAAAAGCAAGGACGACATGAAAGTACCAAAATTCCCCCAGTAAACCATGGCTAATTATTTCAAACGGAGGCTGCACATTAATTTTGTATTGTAAAGATCTTAGAGGAAAACACAATGTGAATATGCTGCTTTCTCTGTGATAATTCACTTATCCACTTGATTTTTTTGACTTAAGTGTGGAATAGTTTAGTAGCAAGGAATCTCTTTGCGGGCATTTTTGGGGAAGGGATATTTGGATTGTTATATAATAAAATTTTTAAGGAGTTTTCAAAACTATACAAAAATTATTTCAGAGTAGTATATACATAGTTTTAAGATGCAGTTGACAAAAATACAGTCGCTGCAACTGAAAATTGAAAAGGTCCTTAGTTTCAGTGTTGTATTATTAATATAGGTGACTCCCAAGTTTCATTCAGGTTTTCTCCCCACTGCTGCAATTCCCATCGAACTGCTGACACACTACTTAGTAACATTAGTTTTCCACAATTCATCTCCCAGTCAGCAGACAGGAAGTGAGATTCCCATTTTGAGTAAGCTCCACTTCCTTGCCTTTGGACTTGTCCTTGGATGTGTGGGAACAGGCCCCTGACTACTTGGGAGCATCACACTCCACGAGTTGGGCTAACACCATCTGATACACAGGGCAGTTAGACCCAGTGAACTGTTATTTCTAAATCCCCAAAACTAAAATTATTCTTTAGCAACTAAAAAGTACAAATACCGCTTTTAATAGAGCATTAAGAGAATCTGCTTTTCAATTACCCTTTTTCTGCCTCTCTGAGTTTTGTACAAACCTCAGAGGGGAGAAATACACAAAGATTTCTCAGCTCCTCTACAGTAAAAATATTTATCTTTTGCAAAGGTTCTCATATTATGAAATAAAACTTCTGTAAAATTCATCAATTAATTAGAAATCATAGAGTTCAGTCAAGACCAAACTTATACTAAACCAACTTCATTTCATTCTAAAAACAACCAAGACCCCATCTTGTACACCTACTTATCCTTGCTCTAATGCTTACATCCATTTCTTTCTTTGATCTTTCTGCTGAGGCAAAGCCAGTGCTGAACCCTGACATAAATCACTCTGTCAGAGTTAGAAACACCGATTCAGAGAAGAAAATAAGGAATACTTGTGAGCACGTTTGTAATGGACAGTGAGCAAAACCCAGAGAGTAGTGTTGCTCCACAGCACCCATTTCCCTTCCTGAGCCCCCTGAACATCAGGGCAGGATCTGCCAGCTCTGCTTTCTGATGCTGTCCCTTTGTTGTTCTAGAGAACCAAGAAGTGATCTGATTTCTCACAGAGTGACTTTATGCTCTTGCAAAGTTGGAAGGAGATCACGGTACCTTTGATCTGTATTTTTCTGCTTTATAACATTTGGAAATCTGCCAAGCTTCCTTAAATGAGAAAGTACCTACAAAATCTGATCAGTCTCTGTACTCATGTCAATATTGTCCGTATTTATCTTTGTGCTACTCATGTGCAGATTCAGAGGGTGTCTTAGTTCTCCCTGTTCAGCCACCCCTGTTCCCAGTCACACAAGGTCTGCTGCATGCCCAGGGCAGCACAGCACTGCAACCTTCCTGTCTAACGGATTAAAGGACTTGAGGAAAAACTTGCTGAGAACGTAAGTGACACATACAGAGGTTTGACAGAGTGGAAATTAAGGTTGAAATATCTGTCTGAAATCCCAGGCAACTGGTTCATACTGGTTGCACAACATTTTGCAGGTTCTAAATGTTATCAGTTTCCCTGCGAGCTCACTCAGGGTGAAAAAAGTATTATCAACATGAATCAAAATCAGAAAAAGTACTACAGCAACTGAACAGGAACTGAAATAAAAGCTGCACTTCTGGTGATAATAGGACTCCTGGACTATTTACAGATTGAGCAGTAGAAAACAAAACTTGTCCAAAAGCAACAGTGAGAGCTTTCACAGGCATGCAACTGCTATTCCTATGCCCTTGGGACATCGAGCAATGCAATGATGTTAAGTTCCCCTTACCTCCAGTACTTCAAATAAACCTCTTCTGCAATACCAGCATCAGGGTTTCTGCTGTACCAAGAGCTGCTCTATGTACATTTAGTGAGGCACTGGCTTATTGTGTCAATAAAATAAGAATTGTCACTTGCAATGGTTTACACCCAGGGCAGAAAAAGCCAAATCCAATGTTGTTGTTATTATGGTCAACTATTCATTAAAAACAGCCCTGAAAGAAGAAAAATAAAACAAAAGAAAATCACATGTGAAATTTATTAACGAAAGACACAAAAGGAAAAACTAATTGAGGCAATGAGATCAAAACTGCCAAAACAATTGCAAAATGCAAGAAGAAGTAGAAAGCAGCTGGCCTATGTAACTGAACTATTCCAGCTCTTCTTCCAAAACTCATGGAAATCAATGAAATATCCTACTCAGTCCTGGATCTGAACTTGGTAATTGGAACAGCATTTGCTCATGCTACAAAGTTCTACTCTCTCCGATGCGACAAGAGAATTCTCAGAAAAATTAAGTTAAAAATTACCACATACCGTACTGAAATAAACATTGGAGAACAAATAATTATAAAATACTCATTAAAATGTCCCCCCAAATCACTATATTATTTATGGAATGTTTGCATATGTTTTTTAGGGGAGTCACAAAAATTCCTCACTCACCAGGAGTCCATTCACAAGGGCAATGAATTTCCAGAAGACCTGATGTCTTATACAATTCAAGAGAAGAATTTTTTGATACAAACTTTAAAAAAATGGTTTTAAACTAATAGCTTTATTTCTTAAAATGAGTGAAGAATTCCCTACAAAGTAAAAAATGAAAATGAAAAAAAGATCATAAGACTTGTAATCTAAATACAATACTCATTGTCTGGACTTCCCTATTTCCATGAAGAACATCTGATTTCATTTTGGATTAGAATATTCTCCTAAAATTACTAATATACTGGGATAAAATTTAATTTCATTGTAAAATTTCAAAATTAACAACTTCAGCAATGAACTCATTGGTGTTTCATAATGAGAATTCACATTCTGACTCTGGAACAACGATTAAAATCTAATATTGAAGTTGCAGTACGTTTTGATGATCTCAGAGTGAATGGTAGCTCTCAGCAGAAAAAAACTCCACATAAAATTCCGATCAACTGGCAGCTTTTCTCACTGCTTAGCCACAGAAAACTTGGCTCGTGACTCGTTATGTTTGTAATTCCAAGAACTTCCAGTATTTTTTTGTGAACACTCAACTGTCAGGGATAAAAACTAGACTTTAAATGTGTCAGAGTCAACAGTGAGAACAATGATGACAAACTTCTCCCTGGTATTTCATTTACTTGGCTCTTCTGCTCTGAGTATAAAGTTGTGGAGAGAATGGAGTTGGACATGGAATGGTAATAGAAGGAACTCCTTCTCCTTTCTGTGTGTGTGTGGGTGAAAACATATGTGGGAATTGTTAGTAATGTCAGCATGCTCTGAGGCTTGGAACAAAAGAACATGAAACCGAAGAGGCCAACAACAGTTTTAATACAAAAGACTCTACAACTGCAATACAAGGGATTTAGTCCAGCGTTTTCATGTGTTCCACACACTCTTCATGGAATTTGGGTGAAATAACAGCATTATTTAGAAGACACATGCAAATAAAAAGTATAGAAAACCCTACACAAAATCCTGACAGCAAATTTATGGGCCAGAAGCAGATGGGCTTACTCATGTCTGAAAGTCAACACTAATGAGGCCAGACACCTATTTTTCATAAAATTTATATATTTTTTTTAAAGGCTGCTCTGCATCTTAGGCTATAAGTATTGCTATGTGGATAGCCTTATATTTCCAGGAAATTGCATTACCTCAAATACTAGTCTCGAGCATGAAGAAGCTACAGGAAAAAAAAGATTTTAAAATGTATTTTTAAATATAAATATCAGTGTTTAAAATGTAACTTTTGATGTTTAATTGTCAAAATCTAGGAGGTTAACAGGCCTTGGCAAGAACTCTGTATTAGAATAATACCCCAGGCACACCTGGGTGAGGAAGGTTGCTGACAAGGGACAATAGGCTGAAAGAATATTTCTCAAAATTAACTGTTAAATTACACTTGATACTTAACAGTCAAGAAAAACAGGTACTGACAATTTCTTATTGCTCAATGTGAATGCAAGTATTGGAAGGTGCATGTTTGTACAAGAGGAATGGAAAATCAACCAGACTATTAAATTTAGTTTATAGGGAGAACAGGGCAAACACTGAGGCAAGGGTGCTGAGTCCAGCAAGCGCAGTATCTGTCATCTGACAAACAGAGCAGCTAAAGAAACAAATAAAATACCAAAGCAGTCCATTGCATGTAAGAATACATTTAAATACTGAGATAAAAAAAATAAAATTTAAATACCAACCAGTTAACAGCACCACAGTATTATTGATGTAATTCATTAAAGCTGTCCAGTAGTTTTAAAATTAAAGTGTTTCCAAGCATAAATAGAATAAATGCCACATTACTGACCCAGATCATCATGAAAGAAAAGACAGAAAAAAATTTCTGATTTTTTTTAACATGAAAATGTGCTCAGAAGTGCAAGAAAGATCCATTAATGAACAGCATTTTTTTATGACATTATGGTAGAAAACCATGTCCATTATTGAAAAGTGAATTGTTTAGAAGCATTTCTATGTCCACTTACAGCTGCTATCACAACAAAATACAAAAATAATAGGAATCTACAACTGTTTATTCTGAGAGTTTACCATTAAATAACATGAAATAAGTTTGTAAATCTGGAAGATGAAAAGACTATCATTTTTACTTCAAGTCATGTAGATGCCCACTTAAAATTAATCATACAGAAGATACAAAGTAGACCTGCAAGCAGGTGTGAATCAAATGGGGAAATTATGGATGACAGTTGATGAAAGTGCTGTGATACAGTGAAATACAAAGAAAGCAATAGCTCACAATGAAGTGACTGAGACTACATAATTTCATAACTAAAATGATAGTAATGATACATCTCGAAAAACTAAAGTAATACACAGAACATTTTGAAAATTACAGGAATGGAAAGTTTAAACAAAAAATATTGAACAGAGTTGGAGCATTTCATAGTAATGAAGCATAATAGAAGGATGGGACATTTCAAATACTTAAAACATTTGTAGCCCATGAATGAAATAGTTACATCTCTCAACAATGAAAAAATTGTCACAGCAAAAGGGAAACTGGGAAAGTACTTAAGAGAAAAAAATAATAATAGTGGTTTGCATAGTAATAACATCTGTGACTGTGTCAATATAAGCACAATGGAGAAAATAAGAGCTGTCTTCATCCAGTTTTAAAAATATCTTCGGGCAGGATACAGTGAGAAAAACTCACTGAAGACTCCCATTACAAGATAAACTCCAGCTGTTGCTTTTGTGGACTAACAGATTTTTCCTAATTGCCACTAACATATAATATGGGTAGGAGATTATTTGCATTCTTCCCTTCTGTCCCCCATCTCTCTGATATACAAGACAAACAGGCTATTTGCATTTTAAGACTTTTATTCTGTGATGTCCTGTACAGCACTAAGAGAAACTAGAAGTTAATATCTTCCCATGCCATTTGGAACATGGCCTTTGTGAGGCAGCATGAACACCTCATGTCAGAGCAGCCCTTCCCCACGGTTGGATCTGCAGACTCTCCTTTACCCTCTAAACAGTACAAATACACATTCCAACACCAAGCTGGCCTGGTTTGTTTTTAAACGCTGCTCATACAGGAGCACGAATGATCTTCCTCTGTGCTTCCCTACCTTGTCACATTAAAAGAGGGGAAGGGAAGACAGAAACGCAAAGAGTTCTTATCCCGCCCCCACATGTATTAATATATTTTTACTAGCTATAAGCATCCTCAGTATATCAAAGCCTTTTAAATGCCCAACAGTCTGTCTGTGTCCCACCTAACAGGGACCCTTCGCTAAGACAGATTCACTGGCTGAACAGGCACTTTAATACTCCAATGAGAACTACACTTAATAGCAAGATAGACCCTTTTTCATCAGGTCCCCTTTAACTGTCATATCACTGCCAGCACCAGAAACAAACTGGACTAAACTCTAGCAGTTCCTAAAATAATTTTTATTAATACAAGGGTGTGACAATTATTGTGGGTTTCATGTTGTTGGTGATAATGTTAGCTGCATGATTATGTTCAATGGATTACACGAAAGACCCTAAAGTAGCCAGCACCAAACATACTCTACAGACACAGAAAGGACTCCAGAGACTCTACAGACAGCATAGCAACCTAAGTTTCAATACAGCATCAAACAACATCTTCCCTATCCAATACTTAAATAACAACAGAAAACTAACCAAAAGCACAACAACCTAAAACACCAATCTAAACCCGACTGGTACCTGTAGCACAGAGGAGAACTACATATAAAGATAGCTGTCCCCCATTAATAAAACTTGTTAAAAGGAATTACACACCTTAAAGGAACACCATGTGATGAGTTGTCAATAGGAAATTTTGTTGATACATTTAAATCCCATGATATGGGCTTGCATTACTAGCAGGGGGGCTGGATAAACGGCAGATATCCGAGGGGGGAAGGCAGGGGTGGCTTTTGTGCTTGTGAAATATTCTTTGGGCTCCTGCAATCTATCTCGAACCTTGTGCATATAGACTTGATACTGCTGTCAAACGTTAAAAGTTTTTCTTAAATTGTTAAATGTAATTTGTTATCCTGTTTTGATGGCTAAAGCTGTTAAATACTAAACTACAGTGGCATATGTGTTATAAGCTTTGAATTGTACTAATAAGAAAGGTATAGAAAGAACTGTGAGAGAATGAACAGCAGATAACGGGACTTGCCGCCTCCACCCTGGCCTCTACCCTGGACAACCTACCATGATAACGGGACTTGCCACCTCTACACCTGGACAACCTACCGTGATAACAACGGGACTTGCCACCTCCACCCTGGACAACCTACCATGATAACGGGACAGAGCCCTGACCAGGAACAGAACAGACCCTGATTAGAAGATTTAAAAAAGCGATAAAGGATATAAAAAGAGAACTTGGGATTGGTCCGGCATGCGCCTCTGGTGGAGCAGGTAGACTCCCGGGCTGTCCAGCGCTGTTTTGCTCATTAATAAATTAATAAAACTTATAAACTGCATATTGGCTCTGGCAGTTTATTACAACCACAACCAATATAAAGTCCCGATAGATTACGAAATGTAAGGCAAGGTATAGTGTTTATGAAATAAAGAGGTTAGCCAGGTAAAATTAGTGAGTAAGGGTAATTATGGGGTAAAGATAGAAAGGTATAAGGTATAAAATAATAGTAAGGAAAAAGAGAAAACAGAGTAAAAGACTGCTCACCCCGTCATTGTCAAAGCCATGGGAGGAAGCAGGGCAGCTCCATGGTTACCTCCACAGAAATGGTGGTTCTTTTTTCTCTTAATTTTGCTTATGACCAATCTCTTTTTTTCTACCTTTTTCCCTGGGTAGTTTGAGTGACTACAGGCAATAGCAGTTCCTGGGGTGATAGACAGATGACATAGGCTTAACGGCTGGCTTCCTGTGCTTTTATAAGATATGGCAAAGAAAGGCCATGTTATCTCCATAACACTTCATTCTTCGTTGATCTTATCAATCAGGCTTGAGCACTTTAAGGAAACTCCTGGAGCCTCTTTGTCCTCTGACAATGGTTCTGGGAGCACCCTTCCAAAGGTGTTTTCCTTAACCCATCAGGAGTTTGTCAGGGCTATCACCCCACACTACCTCCTTACAATTCCTGAGTGTCCAAGCCCTGGTGTGTCAGATGTATCACACCACATCATGCATTAAGCTTCTGAAAACCCCCTCATTTGGGCTGTGACAGGAACCATGCTGTCTCTTCATTACATAAACCCCATAACCCAGCCAGCCACTGCACCCAGGAGCTCATACAGCACCTGCAAATACTCTGCCATACGTTCAGCATGTCACTCTAACAAACTATACAATATGCGCCTGGATTCCTTTCTGCTCTCCCTCTTCACTGTATCTACCCGGGGATTCTCTACACAGCCCTAAGAGCTATATTTCAAAACGTACAAAAGACAACATATATGAAAAATTGTAGGTTTTATTCTGCATGGGAATGATTTATTGATGCTGAGAGCTTAATTTAGTAATCAGACACTACCAGAAGACAAAAAAACCTACCCGGTCGTGAAAAAGTTATATGAGGAAACCTATTCTAATTTTGATGTAGTTTTCTTCCAAATTCAAAGTTAAAAAGACTAGGAAAGAACTTCTCCAATTTACTGAAATCCAGTCTCATCCTGGATCTCATCCAGGTCTGTACCTCAAAGGCAAAAGGAACTTAGTCATATTTTTACATAACTACATTTCTGAGTCACATTAAAGAGGTAGAGTCAAAGGGAACTCAAAAACCAATTTTCGCCATTACGTATTTTCTTTTTATAGTATTGCTTGTAAGAAACAAATGTTGTAAGACTATTTCAAAACTTCAAAGCCTTTCATCACTGATTATGGCTCATTTCTCATTCAGATTTACTGACGCTCACCTTAATATCCATAGCACTAACTCTGCAAGAACAAATGATGTCTGCTTAGCTAACTCTAAGAACCCCATAAATAGTTTGCAATTTATCAGCTGTTTAAGTAATAATCATTTGGAAACATCTCTGCAGTACTAGAGACTTCATATAATGAAATGGAATGCAGCTGTCTAGAAAAAGTTACTGGATGTCACACTAATCTCTGACCTGGGTTAGTGAAGCAATGCTACAATGCAGCCAATTTTATACCGCTGAGATTAATGAAATGATCAAATGGATGTGATATGTATTGAAGTCCTAATTCACATAAAAAGAGACCTTGCAGTAGCCCCACACATCGCAGTGCTCTCACACATTTGTATTTCACTGTCCCTTCTCATTACAGTAACAACGACTAAATTTCAGAGAAGCTGCAGGAAAAAAAAGCCAATTTCAATACTTTGTTTCTAAAGCCACATTTCCCCATCTCATCTTTGCCTGGGGCTTGCAATGCCTGGTCCTTCTAAACTCCTCAATGCCCCTCTTAAACTCAGAACATTTAAAACTAACTCAGCCCACCTGTCATTACACCAATCTCCAGAGCGCTTTGGAACTACAGCCCTTGTCAAGCCCTGGGGTCCCAGGACAGCACAGTTTCTCATGGGACTCAATTCGTGCCTTGCTCCGACCCACATGACCATGGCTCTCGCTCATCCCTGTGCTTCCTCCTCACATCTTTGCAGATGCTCTCATCATTTTTTGTCCCTGAGATCCAGACTATCACCACGTTGCCCACAACAAGACAGATAATTTCCTCCTTCACTGGCATAAGAATAATAAGTCATTTAAGAAATATGACTTTGATCATGTCAACTCTAATGCACCTCACTGCAGTCATAAAGAATATTAGCTTCATTTCTCTGAGCAAAAGCTCAATTTATGATTTTCTGTACATTATCTAGCAATTTGCAGAGCTAAGGAATGCTCCAATGAAATTCATCATTTGCTCAGTTTCAGTTAAAAGCCGCCAAACCTGCTGATTCTTTTCATCAGCATTTACTATGCTTCATTAATTCTAGATCTAAATGTTTTCAAAAAAAATAATAAAGTTATATATAACTCAAAGCAGCAGCACCTATAAATCCTTCAAGCCTCTGGCAACTTCTCTAATCCAAAGCAAATGTGTTTCCTTGTATAACAAGTCTTGTGATGTCTGTAATAGCATCTCACTATAGTAACAACGGACTTAATGTTATAGTTCTCTTGCATGCCACAAGTATTAATCAGATCCCATATTTAAATACGAAATTAGAGTACTTCCTGAAACAGATACGCTAATCAGAGTGCCTCCCTCCACTTTTAAAGAAAGTCCAATAAAGATCAGAACCGGGAAGCTGCTGCTGATACTGCAGTCACACTGCAGCTGATACTGCAGTCAAACACTGCAGCTTGCTGCTCATTGCTTTACTCTATTAACTCATACGTTCACATTAAAATAACATTTCTAAATGGCAGTCTATTCTATAGCCAACTTTTCTCTGCCATTAAGTTCTCTCCTTTTCTTTTAGACTGAGGAGAGCAAGGAAAAATCCCACTTTATAACCAGAATGAAGGATTGCATACTTCATGCTAGAACTGGGAATAGCATTCTCCTTTGAATGCAAAAGACTCAAAGATCAAAATATTCATTCTTCAATTTAAAATTTCTTCATGAAAACACTTTTCTCTCTCATAAATAAGCTCAAATCCTAGCAGTTTTCCAAATACACTAACTTTTTTTCTAGTATTGTCCTGAAAACTGGAGCATCCTTCACCAGCAATTACTTCTATGACATAAGGGTGTTGCTAATGCTCCAGTATAAAAAATGCCTTTTTTTTATGGCCGACCTTGCTTGATTTCAACCTCACTCAGCAGAAAAATTTGTGACCTTCATACCTCAGTTTAACCCAAATTATATTTAACAGTATTACTTTCTTCCCCAAATCTCCTATAACCATCTCTAATTTCCACTGGATAAAAGGAAAAGTCACAGTTATTAATGTTTCATCTACAACCAAGATTTCACTTTATTGAGTAATCAAAATATAATCTGCAGGCATAAATCTACATATTAAATATACATTAGACAATATTAAATTGCATATTAAGTGCATTAAACAATTTGATCCAAATACTAAACTCTAGATTAAATCCAGAAAGCAGAAATATCAAACAAGTAGCCCCAACCAACACAGAACCTGAAATTTCAGGGAAGGCAGAGTTTCAAGTATTTCAGTACCCATTTAAAAATGTGAGTTTGTGTTTTACATTTTGGACTTAATTCAAAGGTCAGTTCATCCACCCCTGCTTTTGGGGAGGGAAGGACAGCTGGAGAGGATGCTGCCCATATCAATACCCATGTGTGCTGCTGTGATGAATGTGTGCTGGCACAGTTGGACAAACTCAGAGAGTATACAGAATTCAGGATAGAATTCTCTTACAGGAGCTTGCCTGTTCCATTGGGGCAGCAGAGAAAACGTGAAGCACTGTGAAAGCAACAAGAGAATCTACAACCAGAGCTGTTCTTTAGAGTATTGCCAGGGCCGCCCATAGGGGTACAGTTAAAATAGACTACCCAGCATTCACATACAAAAGCTACAACAGATGCTCTTTACTTCTTCAGCTGAATGAGCCTCAGTCATTTAGCTTCTGTATTTCTTCTAGTGAACCACACTCATGCAAGGACATTTTTTTTGGAGGCCGGAAATAACATCTTATTTTGCATTTATGTCTTCTTTGTTCATTCTCCTTTTCAAAACTACTATGAATTAAAATCAAGCCTCAATTTCATGACTGCCTCTCCCTGAAAACATGCACAAGGTATCAGTTTGTTAGATTTAAGACTATTGCCTGTGGAACAAGAGATTAAACCTAGTCTCAGTGCTTGATACACTCTCCCAGCCAACTCCACTCTTCCAGAACTGCAAGCACAGCAGTCACAGGTACAGCACAGCATCACCACTTTTCACATGCAACATGTGTGGCAGAGTCAGATCCAGAGATAAGTACATATAAATCACTCACCCAGGAAGAAAAAATCCTACACAACTGCCAGCTAAGACAACTAATACAACATGCATGTTTTTACTAGGGCTTTTCAAAAAAATAGTATTTGCGGGAAGAATGAGTCACAGGCCAGCAAATCTCATATACTGCAGTTACTCAAAGTGAGAAGACAAAGGGAATTAGATGATTTTTTTAAATAACCAAGAAACATTAGCAAACTAATAGTTGTACTGTAATAACTCTAAATAGCTTTGTTATGCCTTAAAATTCTCTTCCAGTTGTAGCTTTGTCTTTTTAACTTGCATTTTGAGTTTGCTGTTGTTGGCACACTGCCTCAGTAGACACCAGACAAATAAATTTTTACCAACATAAGGACTTTTTAAACTGTATCTCTTAACCCCGATTCCCTTGAGAAGCTGGAAAGTGATTACTTAATTTTTCTGTGCCTTACTTTCTTTAGTTGTAAAAACTAAATAAGCGTCTTAGCACTTATCTCCATCTAAACCATAGTTTGTATATTTTCTTAATCATGTATTTTTTGTATTTATTGATTAACCTACTTAATTTCACACTTGACTTGCAGGAGACCAAAGTAGCTGCCTGGTAGCCTTGAGTCAGTACTTTACAATTCCAAAAATTTATTTTGTGTATACCAAATACTTAAACAGAACCCACATTTTAAGATGACAAAGTACCGATGTGCTTGCACATACAGAGTATTTCTCAGATTTATTTCCACAATTGCACTGCTTTACATTCATTCCAACTAGACTAGTTTCATGCTTAATTTTGTGTTTTAACTGGAATAGAGTCAATTCACTTATTGTCTTAGACAGTCACATGCCATTAAATAGCCATTTTGTGAGATTTTACACCTCAATAATCAGACACCTGCATGTAAACCTTCACACACAGATGGCAGCAGAACTGCTATGCATAGACTTTAAAATCAGACCTGTGATTTGATTCTTGTCACATTTTACCCATGAATTTCACTTCTTACCAGGGCTTTCAGCTCAAAAATTTAAAGAGTATGCTGTTAAGATTTCAAAGTCTAGCATTTTCCCCTTAGCAAAGCCATTCATATTTATCCAGTAAAACTGCATTATTTTAAGGTTGCTGTGCAACAATTAACAGGCTAAAAATCATCATCAGACCTGTAGAATAAAAAGTATATGAAAATAGGTAACTGACAAGCAGCTCTTGCTTCATGAAATAGCATATATAAATACAGTTTCAGTGTCCCAGACTCAATACTTAAAGAATGCAACAACTCATCACTAATTTGAAGCATGTTAATTAGTTAATAGGTAGAGTGGGGGTTTTAGAGGTTGAGAGACCAAGGAAACAGAAGCTCATCCTAAAATGTTTTTTAAATGTTAAGCTCTCTAAACTTAAAAACCAGACCTTTTCTCTGGGCAAATTTTTTATTGTATGCATAACACTATAGACTTTTTTGAGGTCAGACACAACTTTTAGTTACACGGACATGACTTTCCATCCAGTTTGACCTTAAACCAACTAAGAGAAGTCACTGCTAAGGAAAAATTACCACTGAAGTGATAAGAGGTAACCAATCCTTATCTTCTCAGGCACAAATAGGCTAATCTTGGAATCAAATCTGGGGTTTAACTATGGAATTGGTTGTTAATTTTTATCACTCCTAAGCTATCAGGTGGTCTCTCCAAGACTCCAGCCAACTCCATTCCAATACCATGCTGCATGGTAGCTGTCAGCTGGAAGCCAAGTTATAATGTGTTCAAGGAAAACATGTTGTAAAAAGGGAACTCCAGGAGAACCTGAAATACAGTAAGGGAAAGGAAATACCAGCTCTTTGCAGAGATGTTCATTAAAGTGCAAACACCAGAAAAATGCTCAGAATCAAATAGAAAGAAACCTCAGGCCAGTAAAAGCCAGGTTAGTACTAATTTTAAAGGCTACTAAAATTTGCAAAATTAGTGTCAACCAAAATCCAGACAATAATATTTGCATTACAGTAGCAACAGGGATTTATATCTTTAAACAATCATGCTGGTAAAATTATTCCCTAGTTCATAAAGAAAGAAACCTTAAGACACTGAGAAAATTTGAGAAGTAGTTTACAAATGGTTTTCCATGAGATTTCCACATAGAAGTACATTTTAAAATTGATGTTCTGTTATTAGAATTTGTCATGCTTAATTTTCTCTGATTCTCACATGAATTAGCAATTACTGGCATTAGAGAAAAGCTGTGCTAAATCTACATGATTGTTCAACAACTCTTCACCTTGCAATCAACTTATTACCATTTACTAGGTGTATATATATATATATATATTTACAGGAAAACCAGAAGTTTACAAAGTTGGAAAAGAAGCCATAACTGCTGGTGCAGAAAGATTTTCTACTCTAAATTACGTGCTGGCAATAATAGAACACCAATGCACTGAGTATATGTGATAACTGACTGCGCAAGTTCTCCGGCACAACTCTGAACACCTTAAGAAATTTGAGAGACGTTTACAGAGAAAATACAGATCAGAAGAATACAAACACTTTTAACAATTAAATACTCTTGGACAACATTTAAAAGCCAATGAGATGAACAGAGCACAATAAAAACGGGAGATGGAGAATACTCATACATAACACAGTAACTCAACACTCAAACATTCAACAGTTCAGTGAATGCTGAGGCAGATTCGCCTCAAGACATTCACAGCACCTTTGGTCGAGGCTGCAACAATATATGTTTATTGAAATCTGCATGTGGTAGTAATTTGACCAGCAGCAAACTTTGTTTTTTTTATAAAACCTGAATGCTCTACAAGGGCTCATATACTCTGCAACTGTTTGCTTGAACTAAGATGCACATTGTATAATTTATGTTCTTAATTATAAAACAAAGTTTATCAGCATGTTTTTCTGTGTTGTGTTAATTTCTTATTCTTCATAGAAGAAAAACAATGCATCTTAAACAGTCTATTTATTCTTCATTGTGACAAAATATATTGGAATGGAAGAGATTTAATCTCTAAATTATTTTACTTCTCCCTTTTTTACTGGTGATTTTTCCTTCAAAGGAGGTTTGGAAATCTTTCTAGAGGAGAACTCATAGCCCAAACACACACAAAAAACCCCCTAATAATAAAACTCAAACCAAAACAAACAGAAAAATCCAAGATGTAATCCTGATTTACCCCATAATTTTAGTAATGGATGAGACATTTCAGCTACAGAACTCACTGATAACTTCTTCACCTTGCACTCTCAGAGACTGGCAAAGAAATTATACCAGAATATTGAAGATGTTCTGTCATACTAATGCTAATTCAGTGTGATAGATCATTTCATGCGAAAACTGGGGGTAGGTATTCTGACTTATGGAAATGTAATGAGGTGTACCAAGCTCCTTAGAGGCACAGTTCATTTCTAAACACATCTGCAAATTTAGATTTCAGATTTTACAGCTTCAGTATAGCAGTTCACTTCAAAATTTGGGGTGTTATGTTCACCATTATCTAAAATTAGTCTAAAATCTTAAATGAAGTACAGTTTAATATCTTTTACTACCGTGGCACAAATCAAAGCATTACTTCATCACTGCAAATACTCCTTGTTTAGATACTGATCTTATGAGGGCAATTAAAATGATTCACCAAGAAAACGAGTGTACCTTTGCAATTGTACTTGACGTGCTGTTATTACTAAAAGAGGAAACATCAAAAAACACAGGCACTGAGCCCTCTTGTAGAGAATGTCTGATCTAGAACAGTACAAACCTCTGCTGATTGATACTGTTCAGAAAGAGGACAAACAATCCTGAATTACTATCTGCGCAAGCCAGTGCTCCCCAGCTGTATAAGCCACATGAAGAACCTAAAGCACATATTAAATGCTTCAGCTCTTTCATACCACCTGGAAAGGTGCTGTCCTATGGAGGCTAATGGTCTGTACAGCTATTTGTTCAGAGCTTTTCACTCTCACATAAAAACTGATGAGATTATAAATTTATTTATAGCAGCATTTTCCATATGAGATTTACTGTGAAATTTTAGAGATTTAAACTCCATCAATGCTTCGGCACCATGACAGCGACTGACAGTTAAATACATGAAAAAAAATATAACGCCCCCCATCTGTTGCTAATCCAAATGCAATTGTTCTATTTCTTTCAGTAGTTTAGTCGAATTTTTTTCCATATATTTGAAATTTCGAACAAAAAAGACAACTTGATAGCAACAGCAGCTTAAATTAAAAAAAAACAACTTTATACTGAATAAATCAGCATTTCCTGTATCTTTGCCCTCAAGAATGAATTCTTACATTTGAATTTGCAGAGTTTCATTTAATTTGACTAATAAGACACAAGTCCAGCAAATCTATCAATCTATGGAGGTAATCAGCGACTTTTATTGAAGGATGCCACCATTTGCAAGTCAAAACTTGCAAGTAAAAATATAAGATTGTTTCATATTTTTGAGGCATCACATCAGATGTTTACAACAATGCAGATTTATTCATTTGCAGTGGTATGAGTAGCGTTTTTATAGCTACCCTCACTGAAAATCTCTTAGGAAATCAAACAATAATGAGGCCTGTCTGATGAAAAGATGTTTGTAACTCAGACACTCCAAGCCCTGGTTTTACAGGATTCAGCTCAGAGGGTTGGCTGTCTCTCATCCCTGTCATCTTCCTCGAAGCACTCCCATGATATGGCACAGGAATTTTTCAATTCCATACAACCCTTCAACCAACTGTCCTTCCCCCTTCTCCCTCCTGGCTCCCACAAAATAAAATGACTACACATGCCTCTCCCTGTCCTAAAGGGACAAATATACATCTATTCAAATATATCATGAAACATGGGTATTTGTGCACATCAATTGCTGACATAAGTCCTAGGAAGAGCATTAGAGTGTAATTAGGGAAAATAATTGAAGTTATCAGTAAAGATATCAGGGGACAGACAAAGACATCATGTTTTGGTACCAAAGAGGCAACACTTCACAGGTACTTCCAAAATCTTCAAAGAGCAACATAAGGTATCAACATAAACACCATTCTGGGGCTTGTTCAAAGGCTGTAAAACTCAGTTTGAACTGTTCTGTGTTGATGTAACAATTACCTCTCTTGGCAAAATGTCAACAGCAGAAATACCATCGGTGCAGCAGAACAGCATGTGAAGGACAGACAGGCTAACTAAAGCTATATTAGGTATTTAATAGCAAGGCATAATCACCCCAATGCACTGCAAATTTACAGACATTTTAAAATCTGCCGTAACTGAGACTCAATTCTCACTTGGACTATGTTCAGTGGGAATTATTTTTCAGAATAAAATTTAACATTATTTGAAGATCTGGGAAATGTTGCTTGATGAATAAAGAAATACAATGGCACTAATTGACATCATGAGAAAAATCGAAACAAAAAAACAACCCACCTCCTGAAAAAAAAACAAATTAATCTTTTAATCTCTTAAAACAGAAATTCCAGAGCAGGCCTGAATCCATCAAAGTGAATTTCTCCTGAAATGCACCAGATTAAAACCATGAAGGAAAATGAAAAAGCTCACAGACACAGAAAAGTCTCGAATGCTAACTTTGGTCTTCCCATCAGTAGTGATTTCTTCAGGAAATGTTCATAACTTCAAGTAAAATTAACCTCTGAATACTGCTTGGCTAATAGAAAAAACCATTCAGTTACAGAACTTACTCTTAAAATATTACAGTGGGGTTTTTCTGTTTTGCTTGGGGTTTTTTTGACTATTCGTATGTTATTGTTTCAACATCAAATACATTCCATAATATAATGCAGAATCAGGAAAAAGCAGGATATTTGTAATAGCAAAGCACACTGGAAAGTCGGAATTTTCTTCCAAATTAGAATAAATTCCCTTTTAATACCAGCTGCCTATTATACAGCTAAGCCTTTTTCCCCAAGAAATGAATGGAAAATGGTCAGGCACAAACGTCAAACGTTTTCTCTATTTACTCTTAATCAAAGAGTTCCAAGTATTTTACTAGCACGAATCTTTTTATTTTTAAATTGATCCTATCCTTGTATAGGATAAGAAACATTGCTTGGGATGCAGTTCATCAGTACAGCAAAGGGATTTTGCAAATATAAAACAGGGTTCTTTTAGTGACCACCAGAACTTGTCATAGAAAACTACAGATACTATGGATCCCACTTTTTTTAGGAGACAAAAAACTTGAATTACAACATTACTAAAGCAAAATAACACAGACACCATGACCTGCTGGCACCAATATCTGACCTTTATAACCACATTCAGAAATACGAAATCTGGTCCAGATTTGATTTTTTTTTTCAAAATTCTTTATGACTGTCTCAGATTGCAAGACTTCTACCCCTTCCTGTGTTTTAATCAATCATAAAGCAAAGCGAAAATTTTATTTCTTGGATACATTTTATAATCTTCTTTAATCCTGATGAAAGTAGAAAGTACAGTAAAGCACTCAAGTAATTTCAGAATTGAAATACAAAGTAAGAAAGTATATTTACACTTTGGCCTTATTAAGAACCGAGAGAAATGAGGTTTCTGTACTTCTGAAAATGAATATAGTTGGAAAATGCTTGTATAGAAATTCAACTGCTCATACTACAGTAAATTCATGCCAAAATTTCATTTTACCACTATTATTACTCCTTCTGGTATTGACAATCCCTTTCAATAAGATGCTTCACTCCTTGTGATTTCAAGAGCACTTAAATATGTCTCAGCAAGGATAAGCCTGGTTACTTTTTTAAACTGGGTCTTGAAGAACACTGGCTGAAGGAGGAAAAGGGCAACAATAAGTAGCCTTAAAGAACCAAGTTTCCCAGAAAATCTTACAAATTAGAATGGTTCTTCCACAACTATGGAATAATCTTGGCTATGGGCTTTATTGTTGTGTCAGTTTTCACTTCCAGCAGTGTCACATCAGTAAAAATTAACCTTTAACATTGGGTAGTTGAGTGAATATCAGGCAAGCTGTAATTTTAGATGGAATCTGAAGAGCTTTCCACACCAGCAAACACTATTACCCTTTGCAGGGTTAAATTTGGCATATGTGAGGAGAAAATGAGCTGCTTTGGGATGCACTGATATGCAAAAATCCAGCCCAGCGAAGTTCCAAACTTGGAAATCATCCACTTGGTTGTTCCGTCTCCAAATCAACACCTCCAGTTTCTCACTAATAATTCACAGATCCATAGGCTGTCTCTATTCTAAGTCCAGCTATCAACCTCAACTACACAATGAACAAGTGTCAAGTTTAAAAATCTATGTTAGGAGCAAGGAGACAAAGTGATCTAGAAAATAGAAGTGCAGATTTTACACGAGCCTGGGCAGCTCCCGAAATGAACTGCATTCAGTGGCCTAAGTGCTGACATAGAAGTTTCCCATAGCTTCTATCATCCTTCAAAGCCATGGGTGTCATCAGAGTCTCTTGCCGAAACTGTACATAAATATCTAACTGGTATTAAAAACAAACAAACAAACCCCAAACACACAAAAAAAACCCCCAAAAAACAACCAAACAACAACAACAAAAAAAAACCAACCACAAAAAAACCACAACCAAAAAAGTTCCATAGAACCTAAATTAAAACGAGATGTGGTAAAAGCAGATGTCTGAAATCTACTGTCATTTCAAGATAGAATAGAAACATTTGCTAATATTACTACCTATGGAGTAAATCATCATGCTAAGGAAGTCACGTGGAACATTTCTAATTTCCTGATGCATCTCATGTCAAAGAAATAGGTGCTCTATTGACTAAAAATCTCCTGCAATAAGTATCAAATTGAAACTACAAACTAAATCTGTGTTATGATTACTACTCTGGTTGCATGTTGAATTAGGATTATACTCTTATCCCATCATTTTAAAAAGACAAGGTAAAGCATGTAAAGATGGTATTAATACTTAGGTCAACAGCACAACCCTGGAACAGGAAATTGAACAATGCAAGTAAAAAAGATATTCAGTAAGTGAAAAGTCTCCCATATGTTACTGCAAATTGCATTGCTTTAATCTGGGCAAATGCAGTCTGTGCTAATAAAGTAGTGAGGGAGAGTTTTCACGGAAACTTGAAGCCATCCAAAAATGTTTGTTCTATATAACAGTCACTCGTTCCAATGGAACTTGCAAAACCTACCCAGAATATCTTTTAAGCAACTCAAATTTAGAAGCAATTTCTCATTAAAGCAGTTACACACACACACCATGAAAGCAGCTAAGCATTTAGGTGAATTAAAAATAAAAAACAAGAAAAAGTTTCAGTGTGTAATTTCACTTAAGATGCTGAAGCATAAGACCAGCACAACAGTTCTTCTGACTGCAACAAAATGCTCTAAGCAAAACATTCAACTAAATCCTCTTAATGAATCAACAGTTCAAGAGCACTTCTTTTTTAAAAATCACAGGATTGAGTAGTTTCCCTATCAGATGCAAGTTTATAAGTCAAATATCAGTGATTTTATATACAGAATTACAACCCACTTATGATATTACTGCAGTAAATACAAGGTTGGATGACATCTAACTTTACAAGTCTATTTTCTTTACTAAACGGAAGGAAAGAAAAGCCTTCAGTTACTAGAAACCGTCTTTATGGTCTCCAATCCCACCAATAACCTACAAAATCGTTCTGAAGAGTCTGAGTGCTGAAAGGTACATAACTTCTCAACAGAACAATCAAATATTCTAATCACCAAAAGAGGCCATAAATGTCTTATGAAACCTCTGACTGCTTTTGCTGCAGGCTTTAGTAGACTCTAACAAGAATATCTCGAACCAACCCTAAGGAGCACCAACCTTAACAAATCTAATGCCTCCATTTTAGAAAACACATTCTGCCAACAGCTGCTCCAAAGTATCCAAAAACCTCAAAAAACCATTTTGCAGACCTCACATTCACCAACTGCAGCGTGAGAAAAATAAGCTCAAAAAACAAGAATAATTCAGCAGAAAATAAATTAAAAGCACTCTCTTGTGCACCTAAAAAAATTAAAAACTGCCACAGATTACGTACTGAGGGAGTAGTGGGAGACCACAAAACGACCTCTCTGATTTTCAGAGCAAACAGTGTCAAAATGTAACCAAAGAATAGGTTTTTTAATCTGAAGCAAGCAAGCACACTCCAGAATCTGATCTGTCAGATCTTAACCTTCATAAACACAGACTTTTCCAAGATTATGAAGCTAGTTAACCCTGATAAAACAGATGAATTTTCACAAAAATACAGCAATACTACAGGGAAACAATGAAGAAAAGTCACTGGTTTTATCATAGTTAGGCTAATTTGAAAGAATTAGCTCTGCAAATATTGTGTATGCTAGTTTTTCCACCTATGGAACAGTGATTTCACTGCATAAACCTCGGTGTTGGACCAAAGGATTTTTTGAAAGCACACTAATTCAATTTTTTATGATAAACCAAACTTCAGTAAGTTGCAATAAACTCACACCTCACTCTACATTTTGTAGACAGTATCGAAAACTTCAACACCTGTGCACATGCTGAAACTGCAAAAGACCTGTGAACATGCTGAAACTGCAAAAGACCACAATTATTCTTACTGTTAATGAGTGGCACATGTTAAATGGTGTTTGTTTTCCTTTCTTGGATCCCTCTCATATATATATATATTTAAATATTTTCTAGGTATTACCAGGCTGATTTAAGAATGCATCAGTTTAATGTTTCCAGCATCTGCTCCAATCATTTAAAAAAAGTTAAAATACAAAACAGAGAGCTAAGTCATCATTATCCCCTCAAACCTTATTAAGCAACACTGTTGAGCCATTTCCAGCTGAAAAAACAGCTACATCATTTGCACAGGCTGAAGTAACTGAATAGTCACTTCTCAAAGCCAACTTCAGAAACATCCATGTGATACGACTACACCAAAATTAAATTATGATGTAGAATGGTACAGACATTAGCAGATAGAGTAAGGAATACAATTCATTATTAAAATACAATATTAAGACAGATATCTGAGTAACCTGATCTAGGGAAAGATCAATGGCAGGGGGGTTGGAACTAGATGATCTTTAAGGTCCCTTCTATGATTCTGATATCTGTTTCATTTTCTATGGAACACAGTCAGTACCATAAGTCTTCAGACAGTGTTATTGCCCATGAGATCAAAACATATCCCAATTTCTTCCCACATTCCATCTTCTGTCACTAGACGAACAAACACCATTGTTTCCCCCATATTATAATCCGTCAAGCAGTATGTATAATAATTACATTTTAATTGACCTAAAACGGTAAGTGATTTCCTTATACCACATAACACAAGTTACTTGTTTCCTTTAAAGGCAGTATCTGAAAACCCAGGATACAAAAAGTTGCAATTAATTTTAGAGAGTGTCTAAATCATTGTGTAAATCATTCTGTATATCAAATACCACTGCTCAATTGTATCAGTTACTCATTTAATTACATGGCCAATTCTTAACATCTAAATTGTATTTTCTTACCTCAGCAGTTTGTGTCTCCTGGTGTAATAAAGTTAGACCTGTCAAGTCTTCCAAGAAGGAATGTGAGGAATTAAAAACTTTAGCTAGGAAATTAAACCCTTCACGTTCATACTGCTCAAGGACCTGTCAAATAAACAAATAGAAAAGTATTTAAAATATAATACCCATAATATGATTCATCATCGTATTTTGCTCAAAAAATAAAAGCACAATCTTTCTTAACACTCAGAAAATGACTGTATATAGTAAACAAATTAAAATTTCCCTGACTCTGTTTCTGAAGTGAGAAAAGGTAGAGGTCAGAGAGAAGAGAAATGTGGTTTAAGATTTCCTGGTTTAAACATAGTTTTAAGCTTATAACTTTCCTGGTTTAAACATATTTTTAAGCTTATAACAAGACAGATGGGATGCCAAGAAGAAACACTGGGCTGCAAAGTCACCAAAGCAGCATTTGAGTTACACAAAACACAGTACAAGACTGTTTCAATGTATCAGTTGAAGGGAAAGAACCATGCCAGGATAGACCGAAAAATTCCCTGACTGGGTGTCAAGCCCAATATCCTCCCAGACTCCAGAGATTACATCCTTCTGAGATGATTCTATCTTAAAGCACTCTACTTTTCTGCTCTAATTTTAGCAGTCTGTCTTTTTTATGAAGAATTTTACAGATTCCTACAAGAACTGTGAGGAAGGTTTTAGCTTATGGTCTTCTCAATCCCCTGACCATGATGAATTTTACTTCATATAGCTTAGATAAACTATTTGCCAGGCTGATTTGCATCCAGTGTAATGGAGATTGAGGGAATAGTAGGTAAATCTCAAGGATAAGCATGATTCTACAAGTTTTGTGAAAGCAAGTAGCCAGAAAACGGAAGGAATTTATGACTGAGCAATCCCAGTATCTGTTGTTTCCCTCTTTTTGTTCCAAGTCCTACCTACCACTGATCGCTTAATATCCTGCTCTGCTGCCACCAGGCTCACAGATGCAGCAGCTGAACTCCACAGACTCCAAAGCAACTTTTCCTACAAAGTTCAAGTGGCAGAGTAGAATGCATGCAGGGACCTCACAACCACACAGTATTTAAATACAAAGGAGAAATACAAACAACATCAGAGCTAGAGAGGCAGGGATCATCAGGATCACCCTGGAACAGAAGAGGCAAGCTTTTCAGAAGAGTGCAAGTGAGAGTTTCATTATGAATTCACCTAACTCACCCAAATCATAGAACCCAGAATGCCTTGTGTTGAAAGGGACCTTAAAGCTCATCTCCTGCCACAGCCAGTGACACTTTCCACTATCCCAGGTTGCTCCAAGCCCTGTCCTACCTGGCCTTGGACACTTCCAGGGATGGGGCAGCCACAGTTTCTCTGGGCAACCTGTACCAGGGCCTCCCCACCCTCACAGGGAAGCATTTCTTCACAATATCTAATCTAAACCTACTCTTTTTAAGTTTGAAGCCACTCATTCTTGTCTATCACTACAGTTCCTGATGATGAGTCACTCTCCAGTTTCCCTGAAGCCCTTTCAGACACCGGAAGGTGGAGACACTGGTGAGGTCTCCAAACAACCTTCTTTATTCCAGGCTCAACAGTCCCAACTTCCTCAGCCTGTCTTTACAACTTACTCTAAACAATCTTATTCTTTTCTAGTATGACAACTGTAATTGTCTCAAATAACTTTTGCATTGATAAATCTTAAAACTGTGGAAACTTGCACCAACCAACAGCATTTTTTAACAAAACACATCCAGTGAGCTTTTACACTGAGTCCTACAGGAATTCAAACTCATTTAAAAATATATATTTATATTTAGCTGGAAGAATTGTAAGTTTACTGATAAAAACAGACTGGGATCTTCTTGTGGTTTGACCTTGGCTGAATGCCAGGTGTCCACCTAAACTGCTTTAGCCCCCTCCCTTTCCCAGAGGGAAAGGAAAAGAAAAAAAAAAAACGTAAAACTGAAAATTACTAAGGCGGCAGTTTGTGTTTACACAGAAAAGAAAAAGAGAACTACACACACATACAGTGAAAAGCTAACAGTAAATTTCTACTTCCCCACAAGCAAAGANTACAGGAATTCAAACTCATTTAAAAATATATATTTATATTTAGCTGGAAGAATTGTAAGTTTACTGATAAAAACAGACTGGGATCTTCTTGTGGTTTGACCTTGGCTGAATGCCAGGTGTCCACCTAAACTGCTTTAGCCCCCTCCCTTTCCCAGAGGGAAAGGAAAAGAAAAAAAAAAAACGTAAAACTGAAAATTACTAAGGCGGCAGTTTGTGTTTACACAGAAAAGAAAAAGAGAACTACACACACATACAGTGAAAAGCTAACAGTAAATTTCTACTTCCCCACAAGCAAAGAAGTGTTCACTCCTCCAAGAAGCAGGATCCTGATACAGCGGCCATCTGGTAGGCAGCAGCCATTAGAAGAAAGAGATAGGCTTCCCTCCCCACTCTCTATATATCTAGGTTGACACCATATGGTATGGAATATCTCCCTTGATCAGTGTAAATCAGGTGGCCTAGCCTATGTCCCCCCCCAGGAAGAGGAAATGCTACTCAGCTAAACAAACCCACTAGAGATCTTCACTGGGATCTTCATGCAAAATATAGCAGCAAAATTATCTAATGCACACTTAGTGTCAAAAAAACACAAACAGAAACAACTGAAACACAACTACAAAAAGAAAAATAGGTGACTGTGACAAACACTTGGCACCCTCTTGACCGCACTGTATGCTTCTAAAATAAATACAACCAGGACTTCATGTTCCCTTACTAAAAGAGCAGAAATTGTTCTTCATGCTTTATTTATTTATTTAGCCATATATGGGGTTTTGTCTATTTGTTCAATGACCCATAAACATAATCAGAAACTAAAAAAGAAAAAAGGAAAGGACTGGGAGCATTTCTTTGTGTTTTTCTTGGGTTTTTTATCCCTGAGAAACAAAGTAATCTGAATGTTCACAATGCAATGCAGAGAACTGGACAACTTTAGCATTTCATTTATGTCCTCTTAATATTATACCTTAAAAATTATGCAATTGCACTGTGGATAGACACACACATTTAATGACTATTATGTGCTTCAAAATTCTAATCAACCAAAGTGCAGAAATCTCTTTCATCTGACTCTTTGTGAAACGCTGTATGCAGACACCAACTTCTAAATTGGAATGTGTTCACAGCCCTGCTTGTGCATATCCCCAAAGCTACCAGTGTTATCCAATGTGCTGCTATTGATGCTTGTTGGAACCATAACCCAGAGCTCAGGAGGAAGATTTTTGGTTATGCAGGCCAGGTTAGAGGTCATGGCACATTGAAACGATCTCCAGCCTATAGACAATGTACTACTGTAGCCTTATTTTAAAATGTTACAACATATCCATGAAAAGCAGGGACAACAACAGTAAGATACTTTGGTCTCTTCCCAGAGATAAAACTTGCTAAAAGATGTAAACTACCTTGCGATATGCAAATATTATGAGAAGAGCAGGGAATTTAGTGCAACCTTACTATATACAAGTCATCTACCAAACAGCCTTTAAACTTGGCTGATTTTGTTACTCAGCTAACTATGCTTTGACCCTCATTTCCAAAAAACTGTGACTCAGACCTGAAGTGAGAATTTCCAGGTACTGCTTCCTCAGTAAGTACATGAGTTCAGTATGCCAGGGTGCTCTGCATGAACTGCCCTGGATAATCTCAGAGACGTGCCTAACCTTCCCATCCTCTCTGCAAGACTAAGGAATGAATTGTGTGCTCACACCATTCAACAAGCATTAACACACTGACATCCACAAGGGCCAGCACTGCTTTTGGATGAACCACCTGAATGATTTTTAATTAAATCCAAGTCCCCTTTATATTCTGATTAGCATGGAAGAGACTAGGAAGTTTCATATTAAATACCTTTTAAAGTAAGATCACAGAACCATAAGTTGCAGGTATAATATCTTGGCCCTAGTAGACTGTAGATTTTTTTTTTCAAGTTGGGTAGAAATGATACATATTACTATGACCAAATCTGCTGTTGTTATGAAAAAAGATTAAAAACTTTATTTTCTCCCTGTAGCAATTCTGTCATGCCACGCTGCTCTGTGGCAGTGACTTTCTACAGTGCTCTAATGGCAAATTTAAGTTTGGGTAACAAATTTGACTATAGCCACAGTACCTTACATACCTAAAGTACAAAAAAAAATAAAATTTTTTTGTTCTAGTAGCAACCACATTAGTCTGAAAAGTTTCAAAAATGTACTTGCTGATTACAGTTGTATGCTTTTTATAATGGGAGCAGCCTGCTGAGTAGAAGTATCTGTTAACTACTTTTAAAATACACGAAATTTCAGTCACATGGCCCAATGAACATCATATCAGGGAGTCAAAGAAGGACCTGGCAGTATCATTCCTCTGCCTGAGCAGTGGTAGTACCATTTAAGACATACATTATAGTGCCTTTTAATATAGGCAGCAGCTCAATTTATCACCCTCATTTTGTCATTCTCAGGGTCTTTATTTCTCAATTGAGATGACTAAATCTTAACAATGCCACAAAAGGGAGAAACACCTTTAACTTGCTCACATCTAACCTTTACTACACAAATTTAGCAGCAGCTGTTCTCTGATAAACGTAACATGGCATATATTTGTTCAGTAGCTGCTGAATGGACCTCAGAATGAAAAAAGAATGAGGAAAAATAAAACTCAGCTCAGATTTCTATGCCAGGACACCACAAAGGGATACTCTGTGGGTCATCAGAAGTAAAGCCAGTCTAGACAATAAATAAGACACAAAATAATTCTAAAAAACGTTTCCAGATTTAATAAGTGACCAATTTGTCACTGTGTGGAAAGGAAATTTTCTCCAATTTAGTCAGGTCCAGCAGAGCCCAAAGGCCCATGGTTGTCATGAGTTTGCTCTTGCACTTCTGAACAATTCTCCTTGCTGCTGACCCCATATTTGGTACCAGTGTGATCATTCTGAGTAACAGCTTTATAGGAGGAAAATATTTGAGAGATGTTCTAATTTTTATTACTATTGATCTCAAACTAGTTACTGTCTGACCACAAATGTAAAAAATCCCACATGGACTTTTTCTGGGCATAAGAGCATCCCGACCCAGTCATTTAGTGACATGCCACTATGCAGCAATCGATTTTCTCAAGCAGAAAAAACTGCAAAGCAGCAACAAAAAGAACCAGAAGGATATAATTCTTGCATCTAGCCTGACAAGCTGGAGCAATAAAGCATTGTTATGTTTTTCTCACTTGTAGGTCACTCATCAGAGCTTAGGAGAACTGACAAGTGTCATGTCTTCTGCATTTCACAGCTGCTACAGGAGAATCCACATTTTTAGTGGAATAAATGAAGATGTGGATGTCCATTATCACAACAAGACCAAATTAATGTATTGCCCAAACCTCCTGAGTAAACAATACCCAGTAATCCATTTCATGAGCAATCTTTTTATTCTGGTCTGTTTACGAAGGAAAAAAACCCAAATCTCATGGCAGGAGAAAAGAAATAAAGATCTAAAGAACTCATTTTGAAACAAGAAACAGATGTGCAGCCTTGGTGTTATATTCTTTTTAACAGTGTTCTACACAAAGAAGTCTCAATTGCTGGGTAGAAAGACATCCAGAAAGAGAATCTGGCTCCAGCACTCCTTTACAGCATAAAAGTTAGTATCTGTTTAAGTAAACACACAAAAAACAAGCTCCTAACCCAAACAACCTGGCTACTGACACAAAACGGGCTCATGGCTTATTCCTTATTTCTGTCACATAAATTTAAAACTTTTCACCAGTATCTGCATTTGGTTTGGCTTTTTCCTTTCCTAGGTAATTTGCATCTGTAGAGCTTGAAACAGTGTTGTTTACATTTCAGGAAAAATAAAACAAGAAATTATTATTAAAACTAGATTGATTACACTAAGAAAGACCTATGGGTAGCCCACCTCCAAAATGAGGTGTGCTGTGTTTTACACTCTTCCCGGTTTTAAACACTTCCTTCAAAGATAACAACACACTTCCCTCCCTGCCCTGCTCCCCCGAAGGGGGCAGATACTTCACTAAACATTTCAGAGTCAGGAAAATCACAATATTCAATGTTCTATTTAGAAATCTGATATGCCTACATATATTTTTGCACACTGTTAACTATGTGTTAATCCCAGGCAAAGCAGAATGAATAGAAAACTACTGTGTAGCTTGCTGAAAATAGACATTTCCGTTTCAACAGCTGCTTGGAAAATAAGACAGACATGTAAAAGTCTTGCCAGTTTCACTCTTCAAAGTTCAATGTATCTGCTATTAAAACAGCAAGTGAAAGAAGGCAATGCTGTGAAGAAACCTCCTAAATGAGAATAAGCTGAGCCACCGGGACCTTGGGCCCACGCAGTTGCACAGGCAGCACTGCTAACCTTGCAAATTTTATCATGAGACCCATAATTCTGGTTTCCTTAAAAACCCATCATCTCCTAAACTCCTGCCTTTGCATGAAATTCTCAATTTTTATTGCCGTTTGATCCTAAAGAAAAGTCTAATAACGTGATGCTGCAATACACCTATGAAAAAATGTTCACTGGAATTCTTTCCAAAGCTTGGAGCTAACGCCAAGCGCGGGGGGATTTTTGTTTTTTTTGTTTTCCTTCTGCCCCGGCTTGTGGACAGCACCCACTTCGGTAGGGTAGCTGCTGCCATTTTTGGTCCTCCTCCTCCTGCCTGCTCCTGCCTGCCCGTGCCTTCTTCCAACCCGGCTGCTGCCTGCGGGGGTTGGGCCCACTGCGGGAGCTGCCGCGAGGGTGGGAACGTGCTTGTTTTGCACCTCAGAGAGGGAGGCCCCGCTGTCACTCTGCCCATCAATTCTGCGGGACTGAATCGAGGCTGCTGTGTCGGCCATCGGTAACTACGACCGTTCTCGGCCCAGCAACAGCGAGGGAGGAGCCGCGGCTGGACAGAGGACCCAGAGCTGGCCGAGGCACGACATCGCCACCTGCTGTCCTTAAATATAATTGCACCCTTAGGGGGAGCAGAAAATTGACTTTTTTTTCGTTCTAAGGGTTTATTACCAATTGTTTGTTTGTTCCTTTTCTGGACATATATAGATATACTGTGGTTAAGAACTGTTATCCTTTTCTATATATTTTTCTAATTAAAGTTCTGTTCTAAATTTAAAGAGTGGGGCTATTTCTATTTTTTTTTTTGTCTGGCCTTCTTGGGGGAAGAAGGCCTTTCCTTTTCCTCTCGCTCAGCCAACATAGATATTTTAGTTTTCCTCTGAACTAAGAAAAAGAATGCAACAAAATTGCACTTTTCTGAAGATCAGATAATGATTTTTCAGGGACTCAGTTCATATTGGAACAGAAAAGTCTGGTCATATTGCACAAGCACAGAACTGACACTTGAGACACTTCATCTTTAGATAATACTCCAAATGCATTCACACATGATTCAGGTTTAAGAACAAGAACACAGAACAAAGTTCTGAAGAAGGCTGCAGTCCAGGTACACACTGAACAAGGATATTCTGTAAATACTGGAAAGCTACAAACTACAAGGCAAAATTGGCACAATTTTTGGCTCATGTCCAAATAATCAGAACACCCTCTGCATACACAACTCTTTCCTCACCTTCCCATAATGAGTATTAAACTGACCGCAAATCAGCATAAAACCTTAACTAATCTGAGTACAACGTGCTGAAAAATCATTAAAGAAACAGATTGCTGCTTTAGAGTAGGAATGTATTAATACAAATGTATTTTGTCTGTTGCTATTTCCTACACCAATTTTGAATGGCAATGGACAGAAATGGAGTATTAACTTACTGAAGAACCGGCCCAGAAAGATGTCTAAGAGATTTTTTTTTTTTTTTAGCTTAGGATTTTTCAGTTTCTTCTGAAAAAAGGAAAAAAGGAAAAAGGAGGAAAACTAGAGGTCTTAGAAACTTAAGATGTGTCAGTTTAAGCATAGTCTTGCCAACATTCAGTTCTTGGGAGCTGCATGCATTCTGAGCTTTTCTGAAATAACATCGATGTGCTTTATACATAAGTAACCATTTTTCCTGATATGAATTGACAGACTAATAATACAGACAAAACTGAAAGATTTTTAGCTACTCTCTCCTTTCTAAAATATTTCTCACCAAGTAAACGTAAGAGCATTGGCGGATTCCAATCAGTGTAAGGACTCTACCACACAGCATACAAGTTTAAGGCATTCCCTGCCTGAGAGCATTAGTAAATAGAAATGCAAAGGAAGAAAGGGATAATGAGAAAACATAGGAAAATAAACATCTTCATTCTAGAGACAAAGAAAGAGGAACAAAAGAGTTTTCCAGTAGTCAATACCATTAGATCATCTGTCCTGACCTCTTTTAATGCACTGATATATCCTTCAGTCACCTAATTGCCATCTTCTGCACACTCCAGGTATTAGACTACATGGATATTTACAACTTTATTTATCCTTGTTCTGCACCCTGTCCAGAATTTATGCTGATAAGCTCATCAGCAGTTACAACATGTTTGGCTGCAGTTCATTCTGGCATTAATCACTACTGTACAGCAACTCAGAAAGCCCCTCTCTTTCCCTGGTCCCATCTGAGGGTACTGATGATCTGGGGCTGGATAATGTGTCCCATATACAGGGCCAGCACAATCCTGGGTTTTGCCTTGAAGGAACAGTCCAGAAGCAGCAGAGAATCCCTAATGCTGGGAATGAAGCAAGGGCACTTCCCCAACATCTAAGAAAATTATTCTTCTCACAGAAAAGCAATTGCCTGATGCTGAAGGCTGCTTGGACTGCCTGTACAATTTGATTCTACAATGACAGGAGCGGTCCATTTCTGAAGGGTTGATTTAAGCAAGCCAAAAGCCAGTAATGACTGGGTACTACGCATAAAGTCATTTACTCCATCCAGCTCTCCCATGCCATCAGCACTTCAACAATAAGGGACGGTCTGTCAGACACCAAGCACCCAAAACTATCACTGCCTCAAACAGAAACTGCAGGTCCTCAGTAGTTCCAGACCTAGGCTTAAAAATCCGTATTTTGTAGACTATTTCAGAGCAGAGGATTTCATTATCTGGATGTGCTACAATATCTGTGCAAAACACCACTAGAAGAACAGCAGTAATTTCTTAAAAACTGTATTTATGCAATTTCATAAATGTTGACTATTTCACCATCTTTTTAAATTAAATTTCCTTCATTCTTTTCCAATTTCAAAGAAAACAGATGCAATTCTGCAGAGACACAGATATAGGCAACCCTGTAAAAACATAGAAAAATTTAATAAAAGTCAAACTTAAACTGTTCAAGAATGCATCTGTGGGCTTTTCTAAGCAAAAGAACTGCTTTCCAATAAAGACAGGCTGATGATTTGTTCAATTTAACTAAAGAAAATAGGCATCAATGTAGACTACTACTGTCAAAGACCGCAATAAGGAGAATGTAGAAAAACATACAAGAAACAATTATAATAATTAAAAATATAAAAGCATATGGTGTCTGTGAACATGCACTGAATCCTTGAAATAAAGGAACAATAAATAAGGAAATAGGAGACATATATTTTAAGTCAAATATTTTAGTTTGGTCTTGTTTTTACGGACAGAAAAGGATTTCTGTAACAGCTTACAGTGAGATGACAAGACATACATAGTTGCCATTAGAATAAATAATTACAGATGGTGTTCTAGGCACAGTTAGATATTGAACATGTCAGTACTAGAAAACTGAAGTGATGCTGTCTTTTTCCTGATTGATAGTCCTTTATGTTGTATGAATGGCAGTTAGAATGTAATTGAATTGAGGAAGAATAACTACTGGGGAAAAAACCACCAACAAAAAATAAACCCTCTAAGACCCATAAATTTAAATGCAACAGAAATACAACCTGTCAGAAATATTAATCCATTGCTTTTAACAATGGCAGGTTTCTTATTCCCCTTAAAAAACAGCATTTTAAAGTGAGTGAAAATTGACAGTGGGAAAATTCATTTTATTCATTGTCCAGAAACTATGTAAGTATTTTCATTTAAAGACTTCAATTAATTCTATTTTTTGATTTTAGTTAAAATAATATAGACCTCTGTTTAAAATGGACTTCATACACAATTCTCTCTCCCACTTGGGACTATTTAGAATAATATCTTACATCCATTTAAGGTCACTGAAGAATTACTGGAACATATACTTACTTTTAATGCTATTTAACTTGGAGACAAGTAAATTAGTCAATACCATGGACCAATCAGTCACACGAGCTGCTTCTTGGACTGAACTCTGGGATTCTCTGCAACATAGCTTTGATTCTGCTATCTAACATGGTACATTGCCACATCAGCATAAACTGACACGATATTTCACTTAAACATCAGGAAACACTTAGCAAATTCACCAAATAAAAGAAATACAGAATAACAAAATAATTTGTTTACTTCTCTGAAGGGCAAAAGTGTGTTACCTACGTACTAGGAAGCTACTTCATCTACCAACTTCACCACTCTACAACCAGAAGTAGTAACAGAACTACTGATTTTCTGGAGCAAAAAGAAAGAGAGAATAACACAAATTTCAGAGTTTTATGCTCTCTTGTTCTTTTTTTTCTCCCTTCCTCTTTGTCTTTCCCTTTCAAGAAACCTCCTTAATTATTTAATTAGTAGAGTTAAGAACTTCCAGTGCCAAGAGCACAATACTGAAGAATGGCTCATAAAACACTTCATGGTAAACCTGCACTATCCACTCCTTTGTCCCAAACCAGAATGATCTGGAGAGGAATGTTGTTTACTCTGTTATTTAAATACAGTTTCTAAGCCAAGTTGCATTTACACTCCCTAAGATTGTAGTGGTTGCATCTAGCATGCAGAGAAGTCTTACCTGATGAAAACAAGTGGACTGGAGAGAATAAAGACAATTACCTCTGGATTGGGAGCTGGGTAATAAAAACTGATTTTGCTCAGCAAAATATGAAAGACACAAACCTCCAGCTTTCAACATTTAAAGACATTTGAAGACTCAAAACAAGCACTTGGACACTGCCTACCCAGCTGCTACCTTCAGAAGGATTTATCTCTCCTGAAGTCAGAAGTTATGAAATGCATTCTCCTCT
The DNA here is from genome assembly GCA_013396755.1 of Sclerurus mexicanus. Classification (NCBI taxonomy): domain Eukaryota; kingdom Metazoa; phylum Chordata; class Aves; order Passeriformes; family Furnariidae; genus Sclerurus; species Sclerurus mexicanus. Next base: position 61,968 of record VWZF01004715.1, on the reverse strand, counting down.
CAGAACCCTGAACACAAAACAGACCCTCATCCATGTGAATATATTTGGTTTAGTCTCACAGGACACAAACTGATCTTTCACTTTGTATAAACCATGTCAATTAATACAGATCAACACACTAACAACATAAGCTGAAATGCAATAAAGTCTCACCAATTTCCTGTGAATAAGTAGTTTCTTCTCCTTAAAAGAAATAGTAATAGCAGCAAGAAATTAGTCCCTGCTGTAACTCCAACTAAATTACAACTAAGAGTACGAGAGTAATCAAAAAGAGAGAAAAAAAAAAAAAGGTCTCCTGAATTCTTTTATGCTTCATTGAAGAAAACATAACAATAAATTGATTAAGAAGCGATTTCACATATATGTTAGAAGTTGAAACAAAGACACAATGGAATAGTTAAGAGCAACTGTTCTTTAAAGATGTTATCATCATCATGTCTTATGGGGCAGAGGAGTAAAAGTAACTGCTGCCAGCAGCAGCACTAGTTAAAGTTTTGAAATATCCTTCTTGTGAGCTGCCCAAGTTGTTAAATAGCCTTATTTCTCTTCAGTATCAAGTTTTGCTTCATTTTTAAAAATCCTGTCTTCAGCTGATGTTGGGAGGCTGTTTGGTGTTAAGAACCTATGTTATGTATTAAACATCAATCAACCTGCAACCACCAACTCTGAAGAACTAGTGCAAAACATCCATCATTTCCAGCTCATAATCCAGCCTATCAGTGCCAACACATGGCTGTCTCCTGGTTGCTGAATTTTGGTAAAGGGCATGATTTAAGATTTAACATAAATAGGTCCCATATTTCCGCATGTCCCTTCCTTTCACAGTCTGTCCTGTGGAGCTGTTCTGTGCAAGGGAGTTTATTCAGCTCTACTGTCTGCATGTAAGATTAGCCATGATGTTTCCAGTCATCATGATGGACTAAGTAAGAAGTAACTTCCCCACTCACCTACACATACTTCAGTAAAACCATGTATTTTTTCTCAGATACAGGAGAGAGATAATGAGCTCTCTCCTCCCCTATTAGATTCAGTGCTGTTATTGTTCCATATATATATATATGTATGTATATGTTCCGTTTGTCAGTGATCACCCCTTCTGTCTGTACAGCCTCCACACCCTTTTCTCTGTTCACAAGACATGGTAATGTTTAAAGTTAATGTAACTTTTTGGATTTCTGAGGTTCTTTATCACATTTGCTGTCCTCTAAGGGAACAAAATTCCACCATAATGGTCACATTACCATGGTCATAATTTCTTTGTGTGGGATGTGGCATTCTTAGTCCACATCACAGCTTCATTCTGTTAGCATCCTTCTACTTGGGATAATCTACATTATATTTTGTTGACCTTACTATTTTAAAAATACTGAATTTTTACAATAAGACCAGGCATTACTTTGAAGTATGTACACCTTTAAGGCAATGAGCAGCAAAACCATCCTCACCGTGACTGATTTTGAAAAGATACATTATTTCAATTCTCTCATTGAATTCAAAACTTATTTCCAGAGAGGTAAAGGCTGCCTGGTATTTCAAAAGTTATGGGCAAGATAATCCTGCCTCCTACTTCCTCCAGTTAAAAGGACATTTTTCAAATAGGAAAAGCAAAAGTGATAAATTTCTGTAACTCACCATAAAGCAAATTTCTATGCCAGCTTAAGAGTAAGAAAAGTACTAGATTTAATTCAGTATGCTGAAAATGTGCCCAGGTATATTTTGACACATTCTTCAAGTCTGAATGAAATCCACCCAATATTAATACAGAAGTTGCACTGTAAATGGACGAGTCAAATGTTAACATATGTAAATTCAGGAAATAGGAAAATTATAAATGGACTTGGTTATACAGACTCCATGTTACAACACAGGTACAGAAATAACTCTTTTAAAACATTCTTTTAAATTTTTGAAATGTTCATTCCTGAAAGACAAACATTTCTTTTCATTTCCTTCATCATTTCTGCAAGTTCTGCAAGAGTTGGCTTTTTTTAGTACAGAAAAGACCAAGGCTCCGCCCCCCGCCGTGATTTTTACATCTCTAACATCAACCCAACACTTGAATTGAGAAATGCAGAATATAAAATGATTCAGATTGTACAATATACTATTACTGGGAAAAAGCAAATAGGAATTTTTTTCTCAGTGTAGTTGGGGCAAATATGAAGGGACTTTCTGGAATCAAAATTAAAATTATCTCAACTGAAATCCTTCAGTAAGTTACTGAATATTGCAGGCTACTGTCATAACTAATCGGAACAGTTTCAAGTAAAAGTGCATGCACAGCAGTCAGCAGATGAGAACAATGAAAGCATTGTTAAGTCTACATGATGATAGATTTCAAAACTGAAACACCCATGAATAACTTACACAACCCAGGCAGTTAGTAAATGACACAGCAAAAGTCTTTAATGTGTTCATGGGATGTTTAAAAGGGAAAACATCTGCAAGGATAGGGGACCATCATGACTGAAAGCAGAAATTGTAACATAATGCCTAGAATACCAGCCCTGATCCCAGTGTCTGTCCCTTCTTGACATGCAATGAAACTGAAACACATTTAATGCTAAGTCAGATTACTCAGTAATTAAAAAACTACATCAGCTGCTCAAGTTTTCAGCACACTGAAAGGGAAGTTGAGAAAGAACTTGAAAATTACTAAGAGATACTTACACTGATTTTTTAAAAATTTCATAGTGGAGATAATTTCACAAGAATGACTGCAGTAGGTGGAAGAGATAAATATCTTTAAGGAAAACAAACCAGCTTTCCAGCACAAGGATGATAAATCCTAGCCCAGGAGGAAATGTGAGCTACATGCAAAAACAGAGGGGCATCAGTATATCCAAGCTGGTTGGTAGCAACTATCCTTAGTGACGTTAAACTCTGACTCTACGAGGCCTCCTTATCATTCCATGATGCACAAGGGGAGCAATAATATGAAAACTTTCATCACCCTCATTAAAAGGACTGCTCTGCTTTTTTAAGGAATTGCAATACTTCTCACTGTAATATTATGAGAAAATATCCTCATTTTGCTCCCATGAGGGTAAACAGTCAGATTAATTAGCACAGTAATATCCACATTCTGTAAGTAAAGTAGTCGTTACAAAGAAATATGCATACTAAAGACCTTTGGGCTCTTGCTTTTCAGTGACAGAACAAGTTTGGCACCAGAAAAGCTTTCCGTGCTCCTCAGACCTCCACTGGCAGGGCAGTGCCCTTAGCTTTGACAAGGGATATTTTACATTCCAGCACATCATTCTGCAGAACCAGAGTAAGACAGCAGGGGAAATCATACAAGGAAAATTTGGCCCAGAATAAAAATAGAATGATTTCCTGCTGTGATCATCCCAAAATTCCTGAACAATTGTCTGTGGGAAGCTTTTCTGGCATGCAGCGTGTTTAGGACGATTCTGGGTATGGAATAGCTAGCTGTTGGATGTATGGTCGTCTCAGCTTCAAAACCAGAAAGATGAACTCATGACTGTGACTCAGCCTGAAAAGGACCCACATCTCTAAACATGCAGATCATTAGCAGCTTCTCGCAAGTCATCCAGCTGGACTGGATGGCTTAAGAATGTATTGGAATTTTTTTAAAACTCCTAATTTATTAGTTTGATGTTTTGAGAGTTAGAGAGTGGCAAGAGCTCAAGAAGGAGAATGCTGACATAAGAAAGAAGAAAATTAATATGGTGCCAGCAAATTCAATTATATCAGCAAAGCCACTTCTGTGTAAAAATCTGAATCTACAGTAAATCTGGCATAGAATAGGATGAAATTATGCTAGATTACTATATTAGAAAAACAAAACAAAAAACCCCCCATACAACAAACCAACATACAGATTACAATTAAATTGTAATTAGATTTGTAATTTCTAAGTATTAGCATCAGATTTTCACATAATGCAAGGTGACACCTACTTGTGCTAATAAATAGAAAGTTAGCACAGTAAACACAAGGTGTTTTTCTACTTTAAGGAAGTATGTGAACCAATGAAGCAACCTTTTCAGCACAGAAGTAATTTAATACCCAAACCACATGAAACGAGATCTCTCTGGGAATAGCACGGCTGCTAAAATTCAAGTCAGTTTTTATTAAATCATCAAGTCTGTTTATATAAAACTGGGATCTCTTAAAATGACCTCCAAGAGGAAATTATTTGATAACAAAAAATTGATATCTGCACTTATCTACATAGGTGTACATTTTTATTGTTTTTATATGTCTTGGATTGGAGATAAAGAGAAAATAAGAAAAAAGGTTATTCTAACAGTTTAACTCCTCAGGCTCCACCATCAAAGTTTTTGCTGCTGCTGAGCTTTCAATTATTCAAGAGTGTAGATAAAACTGGTGTTATTTTTAGAAATGTGAGAGTTTAGTGCTTCAACTTTTGAGGAGAAAATGTGTCCTTCAAAACTTGTCAAATGAACCCAGGTAGCCTAGTGGAATAAAAGGAATACTGTAGAAGAAGATACTGTGCAAGTTCTCAAAAAAAATGACAGTGCCCCAGAAGTTTCTGATGGCCGTTTGAAAGAGCAAGTGCAGTGAAAAGACCAGTAAGAATTTCTTCAGTCAGCCTCAAGGTGCATAAAAGTGAACCAAATCAATGGCACTCACCAACAGTTCAAACCATGAGTCAAAATCTCTGAACCTTCCTATCAAGATATCCCAGTCACAACTTCTTGAACTTGCACTACATGGCTACAAAAAAAAATTGTCAGAGAACACTTTTCAAGGTCACAGTACAGGAAGACAATCCAAGTACTGCCCCAGGGACACAGCACAGAGCCAAGAAACAGCTGTAAACTGGAAGGGGACTCAAGGACTGTCAACACCAGCACCAAAATGAACAGTCTGTTGAATTAAGAGGCAATTTTTTTCCCCTCAATTGTTCTTTATATGTCTGTTTTGTATCACAAAACAGAAATTTAATACCTTTACAAACACACAAAGTTGTCTAAGTTCTAGAAAGCTAAAAAGTTGTAGTTATCAGACATCAGAAAGAATTTCTTAAACAATATCAATCTTATTCTTTCCTACAAAGCTAAAAGACAATGACAGTATTTATGTGAGAAAACTTTCAGAAATGTTTCAGACCTAATCTCTTCTTGGATTCTGCAGCTGACTTAGAACATTTACATGGAAATAAGAATGCTAACCGGTGATGTTGAGGAAACTTGGAAAACAGCAAAAAAGCAAGGATATGAGGGTAGAAGAACTTTAGCTGAAGTGAGAATAGATTTCAATACCTAAGGAAGTCAGAGAAAATGTCAAACACAAAGCAGTGCTCAGTACCCCAAGATGGACCCACAGTAAGACATATAAAATCCAGCACGGAGAAACTTAGACTTACCTTGGCTGAGCAGGCTGTGCACTTATCAAATGCCAGGCTAACTGGAAGAACATTATCAAATCTTGATAAAAATCCTCGGATCTAAAAGAGGAAGAAAAATTACAATACTATTTTAAAACACTTCCAAAATTCAACATGAAGTGGACACACACACACAATAAAAAGAACATGTATAACTAGGATTTACAACACTCTAACACAGGCACCGTCAGCAACATATGTAATAAATTTATATTACACATATTACTGTTTTTCTATATGCAAATAAAGGCACAATTAATCTCAATGCAACACTGTTTAGCCAGAAATAGGGGCACAGCACCACCTGCAGTTTGCCTTTTCTGAGTGCAAAATTTGATCAAAAATAAAAACCCAGTGTATAACCAGTTAAACATACTTTTATCCCTCATTTCTAACATATAATCTGAAAATTCAGCTATTGCACACATGTAAACTATGATGTTAATGATAGTACTGACAAGTAAGTTTAAAACTCTAGACCAAACACTTTGCAGCAGTGTTTGAATATGCAGACTATGAACTCTTTGGAGTATTGATCATGCTTTTTACTCTGTGCTTTTACAGATCTATATAAAATGATAAGGACAGAACTTTAGTAACTCTGTAATACAAATAATAATGCCTTAATTTTGCAGTCTATTATAGAAATCCATGCACTCCACACATGTAACAGAGCTGGAATGGCAGAGATCCCAGAGGCCAACAGCAATTTAAAATATTAAATATTATAACTAGTATTAATACAGAGGTATTTTTGCAGAAACACCAAGCCGTACATAATGTCAGAATACAAAAATACAGTAATTTTTTCCACAAAGAAAGAAGAAAACAACAAAACCAAGCCTTTCTGGTACTACATTGTTCCGTATTTCTGATATCCAAGGAAGTCCAAGTCACATCCGGAAAATACATCCAGTTCGTTTACAACAGTCTAAGGCTATGAGCGTGCAACACTTTTTACCCATCTAAGAGGACTGCTGCGTTAATTACTATCCTTTTTTGCACAGTAGTGGGCTAATCAAGTGAACAAAGACTGACACAAAACACCTCCCTAGACAGTAACAGTTAATTCTTGACCCCTGGAGAAAATACTGCACTTCTCCAGTTGTTTAGATGGGTGACTGGTAAGAGAAACCAGCAGTTTGTAAAAGGATTAGATGTCCCATTATTTGAAAAAAAATTATCTGTTTTCATTTTATACCAACTGAAGCTATATTTGTATTAGCATGTCTAAAAGAGAAGACATTCATAGTAGTCTGCAAATGTGAAGACGACAGAAGTTATAATTCAATGAATAATTTTCCGATTAAAATCTATATTTGACACGGATCCTATCTGAAAGCATAGGCCAAAACAGAGCTAGAACACAAGTAAAATTACACAGGGGTATAAACCAAATCACACAGGGCTGACTGGACAGTTGACGTTCTCATCAGCCAGAAACATATGAACTGAGAAATCATTATTTTTCCACTAGAAACAGTAACATTTCTAAAGTTATTAGGAAATATTCTAAAAAAAACATTAACTACATTATATAATATTTCTTGCTTTTTATTGGGGGAAAATAAATTACTTCTTCACCTATCCCTTCCTTAGGTGCAAAGAGAAAGTTCAAATTCCAGATCTGTTTTTCAGAGGTGTAGAGCATATTCACCCTTTGAGAACAAAATCACTGTATAAGACTCAAAAATACAACTGTCAAAATTACTGAAGTTATTTTCCCAAAGAAACTGACCTAGCAAAAGTAAAATGTCTTTCATATTACCATTCCATACAATCACAGGAAACATTTGGATAATTACAGATAATTAATCTAGATAATTACAGACATTAGTTTTTCAACTAAGCAAAAACGTCTCCAGTGATAAATCAGAAGGGAGTACCTAGATCAGCAAATGAAAAAGATTTAGATTTGGATTCCGCTTCCTACTGAGATGTGAGAGCTCAAAATATCTCCCTCAGCAGTTGGCGTAGGATGGACTTGGCTGACAACAGGATTAGCAGTGGGAATAACCACGTTATAAAAAAGTAACCTGTCAGTCACTGGGAAAGCAACAAACTTATCAAGTAGTGCCAAAGTTAGAAACTGTTGAGACCCTTCCAGATGAGACCCTTCCAGATGAGCAGCCACAAGTGCTAACAGGGACAAAAGCCTCCTGCTTACGTATCTCAACCAGTCAATCAAGAATTGGATACTCCTGACCAGTTCTGCAGCTGAAAGTTCACAGTAACAAGGGGAGAAACTTCAGCAGACTCCTGGGAAAGAACTGTAGAAACTTCAGGCTTACCAGAGAGAGAACACAGGGAGAGCCTAAGGGGGCCCCATTGCATAAAATGACCCAAGTATGAACACTGGCTATTACATAAAATTATAAACAAAATCAGACAGATTTTATATAGCCAAGACACTGTGATTACTTGGATGTTGCAAAGAAAACATACTAGTAGTTTTATGTTTTCAGAATCAAGATTTATTCTTAGTGCAAAAAAAGAATAACATAATACCAAAGGAATCTAAAAATACTGCTCAGAAAAAATAAATTATTCATACAATGGAAGCATACAAGCAGAGTCATTCAGATGGAAACATAAGAGGCACAGAATAATTCTAGTCCCCAATGATAATATCACCGAAGATACGATTATAAGGATAAAATCAGGAGACAGTTCTTTGAAGGACTGTATCAGTGTAAGAAATAAGAATAACTCTATCCAGCAATTTGAAAAACTAGCACATGTGTAACTAGAGTTTGGGTTGAGCATAAGAAAAAGTGCTGTATTGTACTAAAAATACATTAATATTTTGGAGAACTACAATAATTGTGAGTTGGCTACATTTGAAGTTTCTTCGAATTCTGAAGAGATTTAAAAAGGCAACAAGAAGTTCTTGTTTCCTTTGAGATCTTTGAGATGATCATATTGTCAGCTCTGATGGGGAACAGGGAAGTCAGAGGTTGCCTTATTCACATACTGCCAAACAAATTCTTGCTGAATAGGTAGTAGGAATTGTGTGTCCACAAGGACATACACAATGCCAGAAACACAGGTACCTGGGCCTGTGTGATGGATTAATATTATTTATATATACGTATTTTTTTAATCAGACATGGATAGCCAGTTCATTGAGAAATGGAATCCAAATATTCCATGTTTTTGTTAAGCAGGCAAAGTCTGTGATATTTGCCTTAAATCAGTTTTCAGGTCTTAAACAAAAGCATTTACTCAAAAATTATTTACCTGATGAGGAACAAGTCCAAGAGAAGTAGGGGGCTCATTCATTCTATCATCACTACTGCTGGCCACAGCATAACCACTGCCAAAAATCCAAGAAGGAAAATTAGAACAAGACCTCACACTGAGAGTCAAAATTTCCACTGAGCTTTGAGGTGTTCTGTTAGAGCTTACAGTTTAGAATCTGGAAAGGAACCTATCTGGGAAGTCCTCAGAATAACTAAGATTCACTATGGTGATATAAATCAGTCTGAGACTTGTAACAGGTTCCTGTCCAACTCCTAAGTCACTTTTTCTTTCACAGATTTTAAAGACAGAAAAAAAGCCTCAATTTCAAGTTGCAGATTTTCAGAATAATTTCTGTGTTAAATCCGCTTAATTTTAAATAAGGTTTGCAGTATGTGGCTTATCTTGAAGCCCTTCATGTGGCACAGATAGTTACAACAGCTGTTCACTACACTCACACACTGTTCAACAAAGGAAGGCCAAGATCCACTAACATCAGTATTTTCTTCTGTTGAAATATTCTCAATACTTTTCTACTGGTAAACTCAGAGAGAAAATAAAAAGAAAAACTTAAGATTTGATGAATCAGTTCCCTCAAACACTGTTAAGTTACACTAATATAGCAGATGTGATCTATATATTACATTAATTTACAGACAACCTTACAGAATTATCTTACTTGGTGTGTACTTTCTTCTTCTCTCAAAAGATATTAAATTTTTCTTATTTCTCAGAGAACAACAGTGCAGAAATGACTCACCCTTCTGGATGTTGTAAAACAGAAATCATTAACTCCACTGCAAGGGCTCCAGCTACCATGGCTAATCCAGGGCGACTGACTGTGCACTGCTGGTCCAGTGTCCGATCCCTGGTGGACTACAAAGATAGACAATTCTAAAAGAAAGAAAAAATAACTCGAAAGTAACTATCTGCCCTGCAACACAAAATATCCTTAGTTCTGTGCAATCAATTTTTTTGATCTTCCAAGTAAAAGATGAGCCATTTCTTAATCCTGCGTACCTCAGCCTAAAACAAATCCCTTCATGAAACATCATCTAAAGGAAACAAAAAATTCAAGTCACAACAAAAGAAATATGTAAATCACCATTTGCATAAGGTTCTACTCACATCCCCTGGTGCCACAACATCATTGCAGAAGTAGCAGCCCAGTTTATAGCCAGGGATATTTGAAAAGAGTGATGATCCCAAAAGATCAGAACTAGAGGTATTGCTGAAACACGAATCACCAGATTCTTGCTGTTTTGGTTTCTTTAGGCCATGTCTCATAACTACAAATGTGTCAAATCCCAAGGCAGCATTGATGACCAACTGTGAACAATAAAGGGAGACCAAGAGATTTTAAGTGAGCCAAAAGGAGACAGGGAAAAAAAAAAAAGCCTCCAGGTTTTATTCACTGTAAATGTCAAAAACCCCCACATGCTGTAGACGGGTGAACCACCCATTAACTGCATATCTACCACCCTTGTCATAAACAACAGAGTTTCTGAAAGGTGCACAGTTCCAGTTATCAAGCACTTAGAAGAAACAAAATCAAAATAAACGTCTATTTCAAAAAGCCACAAACCCTTGCCATTTTTCTATGTCTTTCACTGAGATCTGATACAAATGAATGACTCCCTCTAGCTGCTACACAAACCCATGCACACTTGCTGACAAATAAAGAAGTAACAGGAACTTAAAGCAATGGAACACCATCTGTTATCCAAAAACATTTCTGCTCAGTAAGGAAAGCAATTAATGATTACTTATGGTCTTCATATACATATGCTTAGTCACATGGGAAGCATGAGCAGCTGTGGTACAGTTAGACTGTCATCATTTTCCGCTTTCTCTTCAGTTTGCGGCAACTTTGAAAACTTATTCATGTAATTTCTGAGCTGTTTTAAACAGCTAAAAGATTGTTGAAACATCACAGCTGCAAACTGCAGAGAGGACAGGAGAACTAAGGAGGAACTGGTTATTAAGTTACTCACGCCTGAAGTTATTCTTAGTGAGGCCTAAACAAAAGACACACACTGATCTTTCTAAAGGAAAACAAAGAGGGAGGGAGGGAGGGAGGAAATGGTACAATACCTTTCTCTTGCTGGCTGCAATGACAGCAGGAAGCCACCGACTCTCTCTAGTGTCCATTAGTAGGAATACAACATCATGAGCATCAATAAGCTCTTCAAGTTTAGCCACATCCTTCCGAGCCTGTGCCATTGTTACCTCAGAAAAATTCACTGGGTGGCCCGGCATAGGGATGCTCATGTTAAAGCCTTCTGAGCTCTAGATGGAGGTAGACAGAAAACAACAGGTTAAAAAGATAACCTAGTGACTGTATAGAATTAGTGTAAAATTCAATACAAAATTGTAGAGTACAAATTTGATTACTCTTTGACAGAGTGGCAACTTTCTTCTTGCCATCTATCAGTGCAGCGCACTAAAGCATAGTGCTAAAGTTTCTGAGTGTCAGCTGCTGTATTTATCCAGAACAGAACAGCTCAATGCAAACACACTAGTTTGGGTCACAAGTGCAGACCAACCCTATTCAGGTGGCTCAGAAGGTCTTACTAGGCCTAGCAAATCACAAGAAGATAATTGAATTGCCCCTAATTCTAGAAGTTACAAACATCACTACAAAGGCAAGCAGTCACATTTACATGTGATTATGATCAGGCTATTAAATATGTATAAAACCTTTGTTCTGGATTCTCTCTGCAACCATTTCACACATGATGTTAACAGGATGTAGTTCATATTTCTGATATTGAATACTGACTTACAGTAAGACACATGAAGTATCACACATGCTGCTCTTAGTTTTAAATTCCCTAATCTCAAATGATTTTCCTATAATTCAACCAGCCATATGTGAACTTGATATAGAAGAAAAGCACTTTGGAGATTTGTTGCTCCACAACCTGGCTGTCTGGAGACCTGCACTGTGCAGATGCTGAAAAGAGCATATTCCTGTTGCAGAAACAAATTTCTGTTCTAATCCCCTATTTGGGCAAGGCATACTGGGCAGAAAACTGTGAGCCAAATAAGAATATACACAATGTAGATACAATGCAAACAATTAATTCACTCATTTGGAAATATGTTAACACAATCTGTCAGCCATCTGCTGTAAGAGAAGAATGGATCTTCATATATGTTACAGAAGTATACGCTTTGCCAAAGCCTTCCTGCCTGGCACTGCAATCTAAGCAACTAACAATTTAAAAGCTGAATGAACCAAAGATAAAATTATATGAGAATAGAGAAAAGGAAGGTTGGTGGAATGTGCTTTTGTATAGACTGGCTACAAGCACAACTCATAAATCCAGGTGAGCCAAATAAGCAGAAGGGTGAACGTACATTTTAAATATAAACATCACTGAGGATAAAAAGAATCAGGCACATATAGCAGCTTGGGGAAATTAACTCAGTAATATCTGCATCAACCACACCTAAGGATATACCTTTCTTTTTCCCTTTTTCCTCTCACTGCTACCTTCAAGGGTAGGAATGCAGAGCCCACAGTGACTTAGCATGCTACTAACAAGGCAGCTGCACTGTTTTCCAGTGAGGACAGGTCTGTATCACCAGCACCAAGCATTGGGTAATTACTGGAAGAGCTTCCACCTTCAGTGTCATTATGCACTCAAAAAGCTGTGGCAGGAACAGAAAACTTAATCCATGCTATACCTAAATAATGTATAATAAATAAATAACTGGTGAAGTTGTACTGCACACAAGGGCTGATTTATTAGATAAGCATAACTGACACTCCTGGTGACTTAGGAGGTCGATTTTTGACCAATAAATTAACTTGAACAAGTAAACAAGTTGAACACCAGCTGCATGGAAATATGCTAATAAGCTTGCAAAATACTGAAATCTTACCAGAATGCAGACAAAAAAACTATACTGTGACTGTAGCTGTCGGAATACAGACAAGTTTAGTAGCTTCAATAGTTTCAACTGTCCCTCAAAGAAAAGACACCTATCACTAGCAAAAGTGGCTGAGGTTCATTTTTGCAGGCAAATGCTGGCAAAAAGAGCTCAAAGAGTAGCCTGGGATGGCACATGAATATTACTTTAAGGAGTAAACGTGCATGTATCCTTGAAGACAGATCTTGTGCATTCCACAGAATTCCAAAATCTCAGGAGTCTCTACGTGACAGAAAGAATTTTGCTTGACTGCTCACAAAAGGGCTTAGGTTTTAAGACCAGAACCTTCACACTAACAAGTTTTAAAATTGCTCCAAATTATCCAAAAAAGTTGCCATTCCATACGGCATTAGAATCATACACAATCCCTCTCTTTAGAAGTATGATGACAGGCACAAAAACATAAAAGATAATGCACTTTTCAACACTTCCATTGACAGCTGACCAAAGCTGTGGTTGAGGCTCTAGTGCTTTTTGATTTTTTTGTGTTTCCTTTTGAAGCAAACAGGCAAAATATTGCAATTTGTGGTGCTACCATAACCTTCTCTCTCATTTTTATTAACATTTCTATTAACTTCCTGCATTTTTGGTTAAACCATGTCTTCAATCACTTAGAATAGAACTGCGTTCAATACGTTAAACCTGAACACGAGTGTGTAGGTACGCAGAATACTAAGAAATGGGGTGCTGTCATCATTAAATTGTTCTGTGAGAAGTACCTATATAAAGTAGTCCCCCATGCGGTATAGTATAATGGATGATAAGATGCTAAATACACTGGAGTTCTATGCCTGAATAGTTCAGGAAATTATACTATAAGAGTGGTAAAGTTAAATTCCACAGAACAGCTGTGTGAATGACTTTGTGCATTACCTACTTGTTAAGAAAACCTGTGAATCCATAAATGCTGCTATTTCCAAGGCCTCTCTTACTGTTTATAGTAAAACTCTAAGCTACATCTAATGATATCTTAGAGGTGGAGTGAAATAAATCAAGCTCCTTGCCAAAGCATTCCTTCTTGTTTCACCTGCAATGATGAGGTGGTTACTCTTCCAACTAGAAAGAACATAAAATTAAAAAATAAAGCAGAATTCACAGAGAGTACTTGAGCATTTCAAAGTCAACCAGGAGAAACTGCACTTTACGTGCAAAATATTGCTCACAATTAAATCAAAGAAAGTAAATGATACTGCAAGGGAATTGCACAGAAGTGTAAACCCAAGTTTTCAAAAATGCCTTCAGAACCAGCATTGCTAATTGGATTGCCACAGAAAGGACTATGTGGTCCAAACAGCAAGAGACAGCTTTGGCTACTCCTTCAGTGTGTGACAAATAAGAAGGCTCAAAATCCAGAACTACTCTTTTTATTCAAAAACACACTGATAAATTTGGACCTTGGCAAGAAGCAAAGCACAGTCTGCAGGAACAGATTAGTTCCATGGGGAGAAACCCAGCAGGGTCACCGGATTATGAACGCCTCCAGCTACAGCAGCTTCACTGCCCAAACCATCCCAAGGCACTAAGATTTTACTCAGACTAAGGACTTCTTCTTAGTCCATACTCTTGGCCTGCTGCTTGAACTCAACCATTCACATACTGCCAGCATGAAATGAACTGTTTGAACCAGAGGTTTTACTGCTAAGCCCTATTCATTCTAGTTGGTGCTGGCATGTAGTTTCTCTGTTTATTCACAGATGGTCAAACAAAATACCTCTTTTCCATGACTTCTACTGCAGGAAGGAGATTGACCAAAAAATCTGTTTGAAACATTCTCTCATGAGGGTACACAGGATCTGTGCAACTGCTTTCTCCTCATTTATTCCACAAAGCTATGAAACCAGGTGCGAGTCCCACTGAAGGCTGAGCAGATACCCAGGGCATAACGAAACAACAGGGAATACGTAACACTAATGGGGATACCGTGCTAGGAAAACAGTGGTAGGTGCAGAATATTTGAGGTGTATAGTAGAGGAAGAATTCCTCACATACAGTACAGGTACATGCATTGTATATGCTGTTACTGAACAGGAAAATTGCTTAACTTCCCTGTGTTATATGTATATATACATACATACATTATCAATAGAGGTTCACTAAAGCATTGTTATTGGCTCCCCTTTATTACTAGAAGCTCTTCTCCAGGTTATATTTAACTTCCTTTTTTTCCTTTTTATTTTTTCCAGGCCTCATCACAATCTCAAGATTCCACTGGTCTTTTGCTTTCTTGGTTATTTCTAACAAGAAAACTCATAACTGTACCAGTCAGGATTCTACAAAGAGCTTTTATTTCCTCTAATTAAGCTACTAATTATTTCTTAATATTCCTGTTTTCAATTTTTCAAGCGTAAAAAGTGAGAAATCATGTGACATGCACTAGAGAGCACCTTGTTAGTGCTCTGTGTGACACTGCACAGATGCTTTCTTTTCTGTATTTGACTACTTAATAGTTCTAAATAGATACTAAATGAGTATCACCAAGTAACAGCAACACTATAGTGCAGCAAGGTTAAATAAAGCTCTTGGAACTTTCGGAGAGTTTCTTCTGCTTTACTTATGAAAAGTTCTGAAAGTGAAATGATCAGAATTTTTTCATACTGGGGATCACGGATAGTCAAATTGAATTACTACTTAATAGGAATACTGACTTCATAAATGATAGTAACAGGATTAACACAGACAGAAGAATAGAAGCACAGGGCACTCCTCAGCTGAAACTAAATGAACTTAAAAATGTTTAGAAATTATCTGTAAAGATGTTCACAACACTGAGCATCAAAGACATAATCTGTATTTCCCTCTTCATAACTCCTAATGTTATTATGACTAGTAACATAAATCAGTAGCAGTTTAAGTACAGAATTACACAGAGAGTCTCCTTACTACACTGAGATGCTGTCTGCCAGCTGCGCTCTGGTCACTGCAGCTACCAATTCTGAGACAGTCTCAATTCCAAAACAAACACTGTTTTATCAACAGCTCAGTGACTTTTACCACATGCCAAATGAGTCTAAAAACTTTTTGTTCATGATAGAGGAAGCCGAGAGTGTGTCTATTCTGAAATTATAGGCCATATCAATTCTCCCCCCAAAATGAAGGTTGAACCTAAGAGAGCAGCAATATTTATAAGGGTTTTTTTTAAATCTACTTTTTTCAGCACTGAAAATTAGGTGTTCCTGAACTTGTGGACCCAAGTAATGTTCGTATGATGCATAATCCCTGGAGTCAAAAAGGATGAAAGCTGCCACTGGTGAGTCTTTCATTATAAAGTTTCTAAAACAATATAAAAATGCGCTCTTGTCTTCTGTTTCCATGTCAGTACCTCCAGGCTCCCAAAAAGAGGAGTACTTTGATCATAGGCCAACAATGACATCCTCTCTAGGCTGCTATCAACCACTTCCCTTTTCTGGAAGTTAATATTTAACTTATTTTCTTCTAATGTAGAAAATCAATTAAGACTACGAATTTGAGGTGTAAAACATAATAGGAAATCTCCATAATACATTTATTACCAGCTTCAATACCTGCTCCCATAAATGGACAATTAGTATGTCTGACCTCACATTTAGAAGCAGAGTGGGAAAACACAGTATTAAAAGCTAGCACTACTGAAAGTTCCTTAGGACATACTAGACATTGTAGCTTCACCAACAATGAGCTACAAGATAACTCGGTGCTTAATTATATTTCATTATTACAAATATTTGTTTCAATAAAGTTCAACAGATATGAAGTACCTGAAGCAAAATGCTTGTAGGTTTGTCAGTAACCTGGTTTTATCACCTGGGTAGCATTTTTCCCCATTCATAATAATGTTTAATTACTAGCACTTGAAATAGAAATTTAATGTCCCTGGTTTTCTTCCAAGGAATGTATCAACATATTGTAAATACTGATCTTACCACTCCTGGGAAGATTTTCCGTAGCCTGTCTGCTGCTGCAAGTGCCTTAGGCTTCCCCCCATTCAGACAGTCTTCAAACTCATACAGCGGCTGCCGCACTGGGTTGGAGTAGGAGATCTTTGCATTGTCCACAAAAGTGATCTTCCTGACTCCCCAGCCCTAAATGAGAAAAGAGTTCAAAGAATGACAACTACAACAGCCTTAGATAAACACTTTTGAGTAACTCCAGACACTCAACAGGAGTTTTGTCCATTTCTTCTAGAAAGATCAAGCTACAAAATCTTTTGAACCTTGTACTTGCACAGAAATCAAAGAACAGAAAGTCTGGTTTGTCCAAATATATCAATTAACAGTAATACCTCAAAACCCTACTGAAGTCAGTGGGATGTGGTGAACTTCCCTGAAAGTACTTACCAGCATAGTTACTTTAAGTGCTTCACTGTGAATTTGATCTTTATAGCTTATTAATTTGTTCCAGAATTTCTTGTTCAATCTTTTTTCATGTAAATTCAAAACAAGTACTATTCTGCCAAGGTTCTCTTTCTGCTATTCTATTATTAGCAGAATTTATTTGTTACAGATCTTACCTCTTCCCTGCAATTTACAGTATCAACTAATACGCATGATGTGTATTTTAATGCACAGGAATACAACTTTTCTCTTATGTGTCATGGCAGCTGGACAAAAAAAAGAAATAAAGAATTTATAAGAAATAGCATATTATTTTTAAGATTAACTCAGGACTTACCATCAAGGTCCTTGCAACACTACAACCCAGTGTACCAGCTCCTAGCAGGAGACACTTGGCAGACACAATGTTTTCCAAATCCAGAGTAGGCACCAACCGCCAGCACATCAATTTCAAATTAAGATCCACAGATGATTCTGCTAACCTAGACCATGACATAAACAGCAACACACTTCTGAATGCTCTTGTGTTTCTCCAACAAAGCAATTACTTGTTTTTCAACTGAAGGAGTTTAATGTTTAGGGTTTTTTTAAAGGAGAGAAAGAATTCAGCAATTTAACACACAGGTAATATGATAAAGTTTCCAAAGCATATTTCCACCTAATAGTAAGGTGCATGGCAAGAACAATTGAAAAACTTTTTTTTATGCTCCTTCTTCTCCCGTGACACATGCAAAACATGCAAAGAGAAGATGCCAAAAATCATGCTACATAAATACACACAGTTCCTGATATTCCATTTCCTTGGAACCTCCTATTGTAAGCAACGTGTTGGCCCAATAACATTCTTAGAAAAGCTGTGTCTGCACTGTTTAAATACAGGAGTAAATCACTACTGAAGCAACAGTAGAAATATAGTGAAAGTTTAAAAGAAATAGTTTGTAGATATTTGAAAAGATGGTTATTAACCAGGAAATTTTGCTAGGAAAGTGTTCTCTTTCAAAAGCCTGCATATACTGAAAAGGTGTCAGCTGGCCACTCTGGACTTGCTATAAAAATCTACTAAAACCACACACTGCCTTTGGAATTGGAACAGGTCTCTAAGGGCTTCTGAAAATGGTAACAATCCAAAATTAAAATTCTAGTAACAAAACTCATGCAAGCATGAAAATAAAAACAGTGTCTCAGTCAAGATTCCTGTTAAGAACATTTGTCCATACACTTTTGTTTCCTTTATAAAATGGTTTCCTGCATTCAGTTACACCTGTCCTTAGCATGAAATACTACACTTATCCCCTAAAAAATCTGGTCAATTATTTGTGAAAGTTTTAGAAGGAAAATGAGGTAGGAAAACCACGTTCAAGTTAGTGTCATATTTTTATATTCATCAGAACACAGAGTGTTAAAACTCTCATCAATCAGGTCATCACAACTCTCAGATTCCTGAAAGTTTCATTCCCTTATACATCATATAAAAATTTTTTGCACTATACACTAAATTATTTGTTCAACAAGGATTTAAGATGGCAACTGTCAATGCTGGCATATGACTAACATCTTCTGCGGAAATTAACAGAAGCGAGCATGCACAAAAATAAAGAAGTTCAAGCTACATTTACCTAAAGAATTAAGAGCCCTGAGATGAACTTTCTTGAAAGTCTATGAACATACAGAGCACTGACACAAATGCAAGATAAAAATGGCTTTGCTTGATGAGTAAAATGTTAACCTGAATCATTAGATCAACACACTCCTACAGTCTTTCCAAGCCAAGAACACAGACGCAGTCAGTGAAAGTATATGGGCTAAGAGGTTCTGAAACTTGACTCTTTTCAATCCATTATGTGCAGAATTATAAAAATTATTAAAGTCATGTTTCCTGAGCTCTTTCCTGTCACACTCTAACAATTCTCAAAGGTTGAACTCTTCTCCATGCTTATTATCTTAGCAACCTGAAGGTTATAGAATTCAATGAAAACCACAGGCCTGTAACACCACGGCCTATGTTCCACTCACCTCTAAATACAATGCCTTTGAAATTTTAAGCTAAAATTAAAAATGGCCAAGACTCCTGCTGCAGGTGGTGCACTGCTCTATTCAGGTCCTTACCTCCAAAAGGACAGTCCAAACAATATGCAGTATATATGTTACTGTATATTCTTACCTAAGAGACAGATACTCCCTGCATTTCATACTTCAGATTGTTATGGATTGAGTCCAAGTAAAGAAAACTATAAGAATTTAAAAGATAATAAACAAACCTTTTTGGATCCATGCATTCACTGAGATTCACCATCCTTGGACCCATGCTCCCCTTTTGGTTTTTCTCCCATCCAACAGCTTTTGGACAATCTGTTTGACAAATTAAAAGACAAACAAAAGAAAAAATGAAAGAAAGAAAAAAAACCTTAATATCACAAGATAGAAAAAAGGAATTTTGTTGGATTTAACATTGTTGGAAAAAACTCTAATTCTCAACTTGTAAGTAAATAATCTGTATCAAAAACCTAGTGCATATTGCTACACAAATACTGTCAATTTATATCAACTGAAAGCATTGATTCTTGAAGAAATGCTTTGCTCTCAAGGTATCCCTTGTGCTGCTCCTGACTGTTCAGTTTGCTTCAAACCTAATTCAAACCAATGCCATCATTCCCCATCAAGCCTCTGGATCTTTAATGTCAAGCTCAGTAAATTCATAAACCAGAACTCAGTAAATTTTGCCAAGTTCAATCACTGCTTCATGTTCCCTAGACCCTATCTGTGAATTGAGTGGAAAATTATACGTCCTAAATATATATAATTTAACAATCTGCAACCATGATACAACCATGACAAAGCATTCAGAACTTTTTGGATGAGGTACAGATACCATCCTGAAAGTAAGTCTGAAATTATGTCCTAGCATTACAAATGTATTGCTTTAAAATACTACATGACTGAAGAAACAATTACACTCTGCTCCGGGCTTTTAACATTTTAGCAATTTACAAAAAGTTTGCATAAACTCACTATTACATGTATTTTTAATACCTGAGGGACTGTGTATAAATTTAACAAGAAAAAAATTAATTGCCTCAGATTTTTTTGTATTTCATGTGATACCAGGAGGACTTCTCTTGGTTTTATAATAGAAACACAATTAAAGGAGGGAAAAATTAAAAGAGATTATTCTCTTTTCTTTCTTTGTTGAAGAAGGAACCATTTCCTTTATAGACATTTAACAGAAATTCAAACATTTTAAAATCCCTTTGAAAAAATTCAGCATAAGCAACGACTTAGTAGATTAATTTATTTTTCAATCTCTGCAGTGATTGAGGAGGGAGAAAAGAACTTGGCAAGAATTTTTTTAAATGGATTACCTGGGCCAAGGGGCCTCTCTGGAAGTTTTATTTCAAAGATAATGCTGTGTGTTATGTCCCTCACTCCTTGCATGGTCCTGTCTCTGAAGCAGAGCACTTCAACTGCCTGAAGAATGTTGCCCCTGTCATTTAAAAAAAAAAAAAAAAATAGAGACAGCCATGCAACTTCTTTAATAGGACAGGAACTTCTTTTAAACACCATTTCACACAGATTTAGTCCCTTATAGAGTCTAAATCCTTTTTCAGGTATAGGACTAGGACTAGGACAGGACAGAACAGAATAGAATAGAAACAACTTCTTAGGACATGAAAATAACTACTTTGTTGTGAACAGACCTATGTAGTGACACTGTCAGCCTGTCTTCTGTCATTTATACAGTGCTGCTGGACAAGCTGCATATTTGAAGGAATAAAAAGCAGGAAATCGCTGGAGAACATCTCAGGAGACATGATGGGCTTTGCTGTGGCAAAAGCAAGATCCTCTTAGTTCTCAATATGGTCTCATTTTTCCTCCTTATGATTCAAATCCCCAAATCAAACAATTAGAACTTTAGTGCCTAAAACCCTCTGAATCCCAAGAATGTGCAAAGCTCTTGGTTCTTATACATCCTTGTATGCCAGCAGCCAAGAAAACACACCCAACCAAGCATTTCTTCTCCTGAGTGCTTTGGAATAAAATACAACAGACAAAATTATGGAAGTGCAATTTCGTTATAGTTTTGTTACAGCAACACAAATTCATTTGATACTTTAAATGATACTTCTTTTCCAACAGAAATATCCAATTTTTTTGCAAAGACCAGTTTAAATTACACCTTTTTTCCCCAAAAAAACAGAGTGTAAAACTGTCCTGTCTTTCCATCTTCTGCCCAAGAAAAAAATTCAAGATGGTACACTACAAGAAAAATTAAGAATATCTGATTTTCAAAATTTAGGTCTACTATTACTTGACACTAATTAATGATATAAATTCACTGAATACTTTAAACAAGATTTGAAGCAGCTAGAGAGTATTGTCAGGGTCTGAAGCATGCATTTCCAGGTACATGCATTCATGTGAGGATTAAGATTAATAGGAACTTGTGACTGACAGAAGTAAAGACCAGAATAAAATCAGAATCACTAAAGGTGAGTCCCATCAAGGATAAAAGCAAAAGCTCAGGTGGGTCATACAAGTAAAGTGCCAGGGGAGAAAAATGCTTAATATCAACCAAAAAAAAGCTTTGTGTGAAAGAATAAAATAAATACCAATTGTGGGCTGCCAGGATCAGGAAATTTCTCAGTGGCCACCCTGGATAGTGGGATAAATTACACGGATCATAAACTCCAACTGTAACCTGCAAATAAAATTGCTCTGCATGAGAAATCATCTATTCATACTAATATTCAGTTCTCAGTAAAAGTTATCTGGGATTTTTAATGTAAAAATTCTGGACAAGGAAGTCCTACACAAACATTTTGAGTATTTACCTTTGTACAATTACATATTTACTATTTACATATGTTAACACATATTTGCATTCTTTAGAATATTCAATACGTGGTTACACTAGATTTCAGTCAAGTCACAGCTTTGTCATATATTCAGTTTGGCCTCTTTATGGGCATTCAATGTTCACTACAATAAATGCACCTTCACTACTTTCCTTGACAACACCACTATGAGAAAAAGCCCATCAAATGAGGCCTTGTTTTCAAAACAAAGCTCTCTATTGATTTTGAGATGATCAAAAAGTAAAGGAACACAGGCCAGCAAGACAACAAAGGAAAACCAGCATAAAAATCACTCGTAAAGCCAACCTTCAAGACGGTACCACTGTGCCCAGCTCAGTATTAGAGACAATGTTCAAATTATTTGAAAATTACACCTTTGTAGTTTACAAAAAGATAAAAAATTCTCCTTACCTTTCCTCCTTGGTCCTGAAAGAAACCATCCCATTTTTTCAACAGAGATATCATGACAGAATTATCATGGTACTTGATTAAAAAATAAGGCAGGGCTGTAACTCCCTCTTTCTGGCAAAGTTCATCATATGCTTTCTGAAGTGATTGAATCTAAAAGCAAAAGGACAACTGTAACTAACAGTTTTAACCACAACAACAGAGATAAAAAATTAAGTTGCTCAAACAGCTTTTGTCAGTGTAAATTTAAACAGGAGCATTATTATCACTGCCACAAATCAATCTACCAGTAAGAATTATACCAAGATAGAAATCTCATTCTCATAGTCACAGTAGCTTTATAAGAAAGCAAATCTGTCCCTTTACCATTAGGAAAAACAGTCTCATTTAATTTATTTAATTAGAGGCATTTTCAGTGTTTAATTAAAACTCTCTCTTTGGATCATGACTCTTGAGTATTTTTACACTATTTACCACTACAGAACTAAGAGGAGGTCTTCTGAGAAGGGAAGTAAGCACTTTTCACTCAAAAAACCAAAATTGTTTCTCATTGATTACTATTCCATTAAAAAGTCATTCAAGGTTTTGCATTACCTTCTGTCAAAGCAAAAAGGCACATGTGGGCAAGTTGACTTTTTGGTCCTTTTACACTGTAGTACGAAAGAAACTCAAAAAATGTTACCTTTTCTCCTTAAAAAAAAAAAATCTTCCCCATTAACTCCTTTTCCTTGTCCAACCATGTATTTTATTAAAAATTTTGTAATTTTAATGACCTGGCTCTCCCAGGGGATGCCCTTTTAAGAAAGTTCCTTTTATAAGAAGTTTCAAAGACATATATTTATCAAGGTGCATATATAAACAATTAACATAACTGCCACTTCAAGAAGTGTTTGCCACATCATTTGTTTCATTGCCTGCATCATTATTGCCTCATTTAAATGAGTAAAGATGAAGTAATGTTAAGCTGAGATATTTTATACAATAACAAAAAAAGAGATAAACAGAAAACCCACATGGAAACAAAAAAGTAAAGACTTTAAAAGAAATTAGACTCTCAAATTAATTCAGTATGTTCTAACAAAAAATATTAAGTTTTGCAGCTCACAAAACTTCTTAGTACTACAGACATTCAGCATTTTGAATACCTGATATAATGAGAACCTCTCACCAAGACACACTGGTTTCTGAATTACATGTATTCCATCAGGAAAGCAGAGAGCAGGGTAACAAAACCAGTAATAGAAGTGATACTTTTTTAAATCCTAGGGAAAAAAATGTAAAATAAGATAATAAAGATATACATCAAACTAAACAATGGTCTGGAATACTAATAATAATCAATGGTTGATGACATTAATCACAGGAATCACAGTTCTCTTTACCTCACAAGGCACTGTGTCATGACTTTAGAAAACCATGAAAAATAGTAGAAAACCTCCCTTCTCTGTATATGTTTTTATCTAAGATTTAAACAGACAATGTATGTGCAACCTTTCAGTTTTTATTAACTGAAGCATTTATTAAAACTTTCAATTTGTTAAACATGAAACAATTGCTCTTTTACTAATATCTATCAAGCCATCAGGTAGTCTTACAGATTTGTAGAAAATATTTAAAACGTCATCAGCACTTTTTAAAGAATACATTCTAAAATATTTCATAGCTCTACATCAGAGCGGTTCATTAGGATTTTTAAAAAATGTTTTTAGACATTTTAAGGTGTCTGAGAGTGATCCTGATAACATTGATATGGTAACAGTAATACAGCATTTCTCCTTAGAAGAAACCACTTCTTCATTTCCACTACAATGCTCTAAATATAAGATACACTATTTCTACTCACTGCAAATGTCAGCAGCAGGAACCTGTTCAAGAGCATGGGGTTTTCAAGAGCAGCTCCAGATTTTATTGATTCCCATATCTGCAATTGATTGTGGGGACAAGAAGGAAGAGAAAGAGCAGGAAAAAAAAAAAACACCAAGAGAGCATAACAGTTGCAAAAACCTTTAATTCTTCAAGCTACCTTTAAGGTCTGCAAATGCACAATCCCAGTAACATACCATGATCTTTCCCTAATTGATCTCATACACACTTTTATTTGCGCTAAAAGGACCTTAAAGATAAGACACAGGAACACAACAAATTCAGTCTTGAGTGATGATACCTGTAAAAACTTTCCTACTCAATGCCAGCATGCAGACAATCATTCTAATTAAAGGAATCAAGGACTGGTCAAAGTGAAGTGTCTCAAAGAGTAAAAGGTTGCCTTAAGTTTCATTTTCATTTCTCACCAAGCCATGATATTAAATTTAGCTTGTTACAGTGCAAGAAGAGCAGCTCCTTTGACAACCAGCTTTTTCTTGCTTTATTTCAGTCTTCTTGCTGTTCTGGAGCTTCCCCATCTCCTTGCCACAGAGATATATTGCAGTAATCCAATGTTTAAATCAGGCACTTGCTGGTTTCTGGGTGTCAAGACAAACTGGCAGCTCACAGTAAGCTTAAAATGCAACTTAATAGAACAACGAATCAAGTATAATTAGTTACTTTCCACTCTCTTGTAAAGAACAATGGAAAACAAACATCAAAGTATTCCTACCAGAGTAAGTTAGATCCTGAGGCTATTTAAATGGCTGAGTATCTCCAATATTTGGGACAGAGGCTGTGAGGCACTTCAACTGGTAGAAAGGATTTGAAAATAACTGGTGATTTGTTTTTCAATCTTACCTCATTTGCTTCTTTTTCCAGAAGTGATTTCTTATCACAGGATTTGAAAGTCTCAAAAGTGTTGGTATTATACAATGTTCCAAGAGCAGGACAACAACGTGCTGGTACTGAAGCATGCCTGAGTAAAAGAAACCCCTGGGAAATGGATACACCTTTAACATGATCAGAGGTAGCAGCACTAGCTATCCTACAGTGTAAGCTTGCCATGAAATTATCAAGTGATGAGGCACAGTTAACACAATTCAACAACACTTCTAATAAAAACAATGTTATGATCATGTTTTACAGAACATGGATTGGACAATAATCAGTGCAACTATACCTCTCCATTATGACTTCAAAAATAGATAAGGCCTCTGTATAATCTCTAAGCACGGTGACACTGAATCATAGACTGATGATTTTAAAATTCTGTTCAAATATAAACTATCCATGACAAATGTGACTTTCACTCAGAAAAAATAATTTCGGCTAAACTTAGATGTCAGTATTGTACTCACAGAAAGAGTTACTCAGTTAAAATTTCATGCTTAATACATGTCCCAAAGGAAGCCTACAGCAGACAAAAGACTAGGTGGAGAAACTGCTGTTTGCAAATACAGTACTTTTTTGAGATAAATTAGGTAAAAACCTATAATATTCCCTTATTTATAGATCTGATCAATTTCCTTGACTCCTTTTTAACATTGTTCTCCCCAACTGACCAGTGCTAAAACTCGAATACAGAAAATGTTTAAATTACATCACAAAAACACATGATGGAGTTTCCAAATATTTTTAAAGCTAAAAAGGTGTTCTTCATGATCATCTAAGCTGACTACATAAAGTACAGAAAGTTACTACAGTAGAAGGAATACTACATTAAGTGGACCTCTCATAATTTTATTTTTGTCTTAACAGCTGGGAGCTCAAACACATGGTACCATCCCTTTTTTCCTAACCTGAAATTCCTGTTCCCAATGTCACAGCTGTCTTCCAATTGCACTTGGTTGCATAAGCTTTCAGTATTGTACCTAAAAGTTCTCACATAAGAATGACTGGAATAATATCTCTTACGAAATTATCTCAAAATGCACGAAGTCTCACCAGGCTCGTTAACACCCTCACCAAGCAAGGCACAGAAAGTCAGTTCTGTGATTTACAACTCTATAATCCACCACTTTAAAACAAACAAGACACTAACTACAAAGACATCTGTTCCTATGTTAGTTATACTAATTTAGGCATTTGCTGGAAATTAAAACCACGTGGAAAAAGCATTTCTCCTCTCATCTCATTTTTGCTCTGTACACTGAGGAGCTTTGATTTACTTTTCACTTTGGGGTGAAGGTAAAAGTACAAAATTCCAATCAGAAAAGTTAAATACTTTGAAAAATATTGCAGTGTAATAACCAGGGATAGTAAAAACTATTTTGAGATCCTGATTGTAAGGATGAATCCTCAGTAAATAAAGATCTAAGGGAAAATTTGAAATTAGATGACTGATTTCATAGAGTTCTTTACACAGAAAAACTGAAGAAATAAGAAAAATAGTATTTTATATACATATATACAAACAGTGACTGAACTAGAGACTCACCAGCATATTTTAAACTTGGCCCTTCAGATGAACGTACTACTTCAGACACAAGGAGTTAATGTTTGTGACTCAAAGTAGTCTCTCCAATTATAAAGTTCATGAAAAAGTGTATTTATTCTCATCTAGAGCTTGCCCAAGTAATATATCTATGTGTTATGCAAGGCAAGTGTCTTCACACAGGAATAAAGGTAAACCACAGTATGTACTTACATATCAAAGGCACTAAACTCCAATGTCAAGCGAGCTGGCAAACCCAAAGGATCACCTGGACAAAAAGCAGCAACATGCTTCTTTTAAACTGAAATACATAGATGAATCACCCTTTCTTTGTTAACCTAAGTTATAAATTACCCACAGACAGAAGAATTCACAGCTCATTCAGCCATATTTTCTACTGCTTCAGCCAAATACCTAAAATATGTTACATGAACACTCAGAATACTATGATGGGAGAAACCCAAACTACTAAGGAAGATGTTCAGTTTGCACCTACCATTGTAGTAGTATCCCTTGATAACTTTGGGGGTCTCATCCAGTCGGTACTCATTGAGTTTCTTCTGGGTTAGTTCATGCCAGAATCCTGCATCCAAGGCACTACTGAAGGGAGCAAACTGCAGCTTTGAAATTCCAGGATCTACAGGATGGTGCACCTCACCACTGTCAGTGGCCATGATTTTAGCTGATGATCACTGTTCAACAGAATTCTGTAAGAGCTGATACACCTGATAAGTATACACTCAATACATCATATCCCTTATGACTACTCACAGCTACTTTTTAATATATTTTGTTGGATTAAGGTGAAGAAAGCCTTTGATTATCTAAGATAAGCATAAATGGTGCAAAACAAGGACTTGTTACACATTAAAACTAAGATTTTAAAATATCAGTTTTAAAACTCCTCACAAAGATATGAACATAAGCTCCTATTTCTCTATCACGATACATACATCTGCCAAACCAGCAACTGCTGTTTTCCAAGTCCAGAAGAGAGGTCAACAGCTATTGATTCCAGTTTTGTTCCAATGCTTATCAAATCAACCGCCTGAACTCAAATGATCTTGAAATGACTCCTTCAACTAAATATTTTTAAAGATTATTTTTTAGCTGGTACAATGTAATCCTATGCAATTGCCTTCTGTTAATGATCCTTCACAATATCCCTGTTACCTTTACAGATGAAACAGTGGTAGGATTTTACAGCAGAAAAGTCAAAATAAGGTTCCCAACACAGCTGTGTTCTCTGACAGCAATCTGAACAGACAACTAGAGTTTTGCTGTGTTGAAGCTTGGATTGAATTGAACCATTCCAAGTTCACTGCCCTGTGAAGTCACTTTTGCAAAGGACCCAAGCTTACAAGTTTTTCTTTCACTCTCTTTGGAACAGGGCGAAAGGAATGAGTGGTGCGTTTCATTTCTTATAGTAAGTGCCAAATATCCAACTTTCAGTCAAAGACAGTTATGCTTTTCAGTACACACTTCCTTAAACAGCTGTCAGTGTAAACCAGCTATGCCTTCTATGTTCAGTTTACCTAGCTTATCTTCTCCTTTTACTGTCACTGCTTTCTTTACTTGCTGCTAAGTTGTTGAATGTGTTTTTTCAGGTGTAGGTTTGAGGTTTCCCATATCTTTCATGGTGAAAGCTACATAATTCAGTCCTGTCCTGTCTTGCTGTAAACGGCATATTGCAAATACACCATTTTGTTTTCTCCCCTACACATACTTTTTTTTCTACATTTCCTTAATTTTTGGAAGCAGCTGGAATTCATGGCAGTGTGAACTTTGATAGCTCAACCTTTTTATTAACACACACAAAAAAAAAATTCTTGATACTCTGCAAGTCCTAGAAATGCATTTACCACAACTAACTGTATGGAATTTTCTCACCACTTTTATAAACTTCTCTTTCTGTTAATAAAAGAAGTAAAATAAATTAGCAAACATTTAACTTTTACTACTACATAGGTTTTAAGCCTTACAATTTTTTTGTTTGCAACTGTATGTAACAGAAAGCTTATAAAACAGGTAAACAATCGTTTGTCATAGAGATGCTAGCAATAAGAGTCAGACTACAGGGTCCTTGATGCCAGGGCTTCCATAGTAAAACTTTTATTCAAAGTTTCAACAGCTCCCTAGTCAATATGACTCCATTGAATTCCCTACCCCCTTCTTTTCAGAAACAAGATTAAGTTGTTACTTTCCTTGCCAGACAAGCTCTATTTTAACTAAAAATTTTGAATTTACATCAGGTCTTTTTTCAACTTTTCAAACAGGTGAAGTTTTCATTTTGATTTCCCCCCATAATTACATGACACAACCCAACACTAAAGTGTTCTGTCAAACATTTGACATGACCAAGAAACCAGTAACTGTACCTAGATGTACATGAGTAACATAAAATACCAGCCTAAAAGCATCCACTTGGAATAAATTCTAACACCCTCCTTATTTTCATTATTACAGCACCTAAAGAATTACTGTGCAACCTAAATGATACAGAGGACCTCACTATTGTGATGCACATGCAAACAGAGGAGCACCTTCGGATCACCTCTGATGTACTCTTGAAAATGTTGTTTATGGTATTTTGATACAAACATTCACTTACATGCATTCTTAATGCAATATCAGCAAACCAAGGTAAATTTGTGCAACAAATTTTAGAAGTCCACTGAAGATGAAATGTATACATTTTGTGGAATTTGCATGCAGAAATTCACACAGAGTCTCTAAAAGTAAGAAGTGAGTAGCAGAATATAATAAATAAAGACAAAAAAATGTATCAAAAACTTTGCATGTGGAACAAACCCTGAGTTTCAAAACGGTCCAGCTGAAAATTGTCCTGGAAGTGACAGGATTTACCAGTACGTTTTAGATGTCCTGCAAGTCACAGAACTTGGGAGCATTTACCCTGAAATACTGATGTACTAACACCAGTCTAAGCTCCAGCACTTGTTCTTAAACGTGTAGACATTTAAAACTGATCTCACGGAGTAATAAGTGTAAAACACACCACGGCTTTTACTAACATCCGTCTTTCCCTTGGCCAACATAATTAATCCGTTGTTAAATTCTGATTAGCAGTTTACCAGCATTTAAAACTATCATGAAATTACACATTTTAAACCAAATTCACAGTCCTCTAACGTGCAGGTTTTTCTACAATTTTTTTTATTCAGCGGCCCAGCGGTGGGTATGTCGAAGGTAGCTGTGCAAAGGAGATCAATGTTCCCTGCAATATTCTCTGAAAATTGCAGCGTTTTCAGACAGGCTAACCCTAGGCTTATGCCCGTTATCAAGTGTATTGCCGGGACAGAGAACTTCTCCCTGTGCCCGAGGCCATTACGGACACATAGAAAGGCCGGCCCTGGCACCGCACAGCGCGTGACTGTAGTCCCAGCACCCGCCCAGGCTCCGGGACACCCCGACCTTCCCCAGGGGCGCGGGAGCCCGAGGTCGACAGGACCTTAAGGCGGACGAGGTGCAGCGCGGGAGCGGTGCGGGGGCAGCGTTCGGACAGTGCCGGGGCGGTGCACGGCCCTCCCCGCGTTCCCTCCCCCCTTCCCACTCCGCCGCTCACCACGGACCTTCCGCAGCTCCGGCCGGCTCCGCCAAGTGACGTCACCTCTCCTCGCGCACGTGATCGGGGCGACGGGCGCGGGCACGTGACGTCACGCAGGCGGGGGGTCGGACGAATTGGGCTTGAGGCGGAGATGGGACGTGGGAAACGGGGCGGGCGCGGGGGACGCGGGAGCGCGCGGTGCTCGTGGTACGGGGAGAGCAGCGCTGAGCGGGTGTCAGGAAAGTCTGTGGGAGGCTGAAGGGGAGATGGAGGCAAATCCTTCTGAAAGATACACAGCAACAAGTGGGAAGGAAAGCCATGGGAAATTTCCAAATGCATAGAGAGAAAAAAAAATTGCCCATTGTGGCTGGTTAAGCACTGGAATAGGTTTCCAGAGAGCCTTTGTAATCTCCGTCCTTGGGGAGTTGACTGCCCGAGCTCTGAGTACCTTGATCTGACTTTGATGTTGGCTCTGCTTGGAGCCCAAGGTTAGGCCATACAGCACCCAGAAGTGCCTTCCAGCCTGAAGCATTTAATGAATTTATATTGATCTTTTTTTGGCAGCTCTAGAGTACAAAACAAAGTATGCTCTCTACAAAACAAGCATTACTTCTTTATTTAGTTTATGCCATTCACCTGCAAGGAAAACAAATTTGCCAGAGCTGCTTCCTGGTTTTTTTGGGAGCACACAATACTGCAGTAGTACCCATATTGCAGAAACTGCCCGCAAAATGAGGAGTAAGCCTCAGAGGAAGAGCCATCACATAAGCATGGGCAAGGTCCAATAATAACAACTGGTTAGGCAGCTTTAGAGGACTATTTTCAGTGCTGCTGGTTATGGAAATTTAGACCTGATGTTTGGATAGAGAACTGCTGTGGAGCATGGGCCAAATAGACTTTGCAGGAATTTCACAAATAAATTGGAAAAAAAACTTGGAAGTTTACTATAGGTATACCTTATATACAATTGCATTGCATCAGTAAAATCCTAAAATTTCCCATTTCACTTTTATTCGTATAGGTGATGCCTTCACTCTCTTTGACACTTAAAACACAGTCCTGCAGTTTGTTTCCCCAAGGCTGAAAAAGATTTTATTACTTTTTGGTCTAAGTATTCTCTTTTTATATGAAATTTAAAGGAAATATTGATGACATCCCATCAAAATACCTGGAATGTTGTTCGCAGTCTCCACAGATCTATAACCTGGCTTAGATTCAGTCTTTGAACAGTTCCAGTTTCATAACGTGATTTATTAAACAGCTGCCAGTACATAACACAGGTCATAGGAAATGACAGCAACACAGGGCAGAGGGACACTCTGTGAGCCCACATCCCTATGTTACCACAAAGAAACATGTTGTACCTGAAATCAAGCCCCAGGAATAAGGTTTCTGCACAGCAGTTGTAGATTCGGGGAAGTGGGAGATATATCTGGTGGGTTGTAGTCTTGGACTGTAATTTTTTATACAGACTAGGCAACCTGGGAAATAAACTTGAGATTTACATGTGAAACTGCTGATGGGTATGAGCACACAGCAGTGAATTCTTACAATGTGAGAGAAGTTCCAAGAGGCAGTTCCAAAGACCTCTTTGTGCCTGGCATCTTCTGGAAATTGGCTTCAAGGAAGTTAATCTGAGATTTATGCTGCAGTTGATTCATTGTTGCAGATCTAGTTTACCTTGTGGGATCTTCCTATAAACAAATAAAAGTGTCTGTAATAAACATGTCATCAACTAGCAGGCAGGTTCTTTAAAACTAAGCAACAAGTCTGGTGTGTGTTTTGGCATGTATTTCCTTAGGTAGGACTTGGAATTTTCCCAAGAAAAATCATCCTGGAATTGAAGATGAGAATTAAAAAGAAGCAGATTTGAACTCATCCATTCTTGGGGTTTATGGAGTCAACATGTTTATGCAGAAGAGAACTTCTAAAACTAGAACTTCTCAAAACCAGAACTCAAATTCTTTTAGTTCTCTAGAATTCAGGTTTCTCTCTAGAACTCAGATTAAGGTTTTAAAGGTTTTAGTAAAGATAATACTTATGTTTATATAGTGCTTTTCCTTTAAGGATTTAAATTAAGTTTATACAGCATTCTCAGGGAGTAGGACCACAAAATACAAGCAGAACCTGGCAGAACTATCAATTTGTTTACAAAAAATACTGTCAAAAGCAATCTAGTGCTATGCTGTGCACGTGTTACTGCTGCAGGAGTGGGACACTGCAAAGTTAAAAGCTTATTGCAGCTGTGAACGTTAGAGTCAGTAGCGGAAGAAAGAAGGAATATACTCCAAGAAGTGTTATCTTGCAGCTGCCATCCTGACCTGATTCTGTGAGCACCATCCCTAATTTCTTGGCAGGGGCAGTTGCCTCTTTTGTGAGCACACTGATAGGATGCAGAGAAACAGGTTTTACCCCTCAAAGAACTGAGTTCCAAGATTGTTCGTATCTAGAAATCTAGGGATTATTCACATCTAGTGAGGAGGAAATTAGTTGCCAGGTGGGATACCTGAGTCCAGTTCCCAGGTCTGACTATGTTGTTTTTGAAGACTAAGTTATGCCTGATGACAACAAAAGGCATTTGATTTTACTCAAGGCATCAATTTAGTGACACAGTAGGGATTCATTTTAGCGACACAGTGCCAATATATAGTAGTGGATGCTGTGCAGTCCTTTTAAGGTATATTTTAGTTGATACATCAGATTAAACAAACACAAGATATCTTTGCAGACAAATCCAAACTGTAAGGGATACAAAAACAGTTAAAATTAGCAACACTGTTGAACTGACCAGATGTCCATATGGTTTTAACCATTACCACACAAATGTACATCTCTTACACTTTTTAACTGCTGGAGATCTCAAATGCAATTTTGTAGTAGCCTGGTAGGTGAACTCATGTGTCTGTGCCTGTATAAAATGTACATCTCACCTTTGATTTTTGCTCTTTCTATTTTACACTCTAATATGACTGTGGAGAAACAATTTATTTTGGTGTCATATATGTATAATTTTTTTAAGATAATTTTGAACTTGATATCAGGAGTGTAAACTTATTTTCAGGAGCTATTTTATATTCTAATTTTTAAATAGACACACAATTTTATGAAAATAATTTTGTCATACTTAATGAATAAACAAAAGTGAATATGTATGTGTAGCATTTAAACTTAATTTGGCATTTCCAAGTGAACTATCATTCTGGTGGAGGGAATGCTTGCACTGAAATTTTTAAGTGTATTCTTAAAAATACACTCTGTAGGAACTTAAGCCATCCCATCTAGGTTAGGAACTAGTCCTCTAAGATCCCTGATAACAGTGGAAAATCTGCAGAATTCAGGGCCTTCTCTAGAACTGTCCAGAAGTGTTTACGGTGTTTCTATATTAATATCTGAGCATTAGAAATGCATTTTTGCAATGGATCTTTCAGTTACTGTGCTTTCACAAAGTGCATCACGAAGTGGTCTCACAGAAAATGTCCTGGAGTCCTTTTAGATGATGGAATGAGGCCAAAGGGTGCTCTTACACTAATGTTTCCTTTACCGAGTGTGACATTTCCTGAAAATAATACGAGGAAAAGCACATCCTAAATGGCAAACTTCCCTGATGCGCAGCATTCCATGCACCAGCCCAGAATTTGCTCGTTACCCACCAGAGGTCACCGTTGGCGCCGAGAATATGAGAGCAGCTTTTTCTGCCTCTGAAAGGCCGGGTCGGTTGTTGTCACCACATCTTAATCACAGTACAACTTCAGTCCAAGACATTCCAAGATACTTGTTATGTTCTCTTGAAGCTGTGTGTCCTCTGACCTTGTTAGTTAACTGGAAAACATCGACATATTTTACAGGAAACCACACCTGAAAAATACTCTCTTGAGCCTTGGCTCCACGTGGTAGGAAGCTTCTCCACTCCTTACCCTAATTTGCTTTCCTCTGCTTCTCTTACATGCAGAGCCATTCGAATTCCCTATTCAGTAAATAAACTGATAAATCCTCTAAGGTACCTTGACAATTGGCATTTAAAATAGGCAGTATCCCATTCTCCTATTTTTTTATTATCTTTTATAGCTATCACATCAGAGAACCCCACAATTACTTCCCCTATCTCTATTATTAGCACATTTACACTAAGATCATGGATGGAAATAAAGTGAGATAAAAAATTATTCAGGCAACTTTATTTGCTTGGGTTTAGTGGTGCTGTGTTTGAACGTTCTTTAAATTTACCAGAGGTTTTCCTTGTTATGATCATCATCATTTTTAGAACAATTTGCAGTGATCTTGCTTAGGTTGTTTTGTTGTGTCTTAGTACATTTTAAAGTCAGAAAAGGCAATTGTCGTGATCAAGATGGCAGATTTCTTGATAATGCTAAGTAGCCCTTGGGTAAATACGTTTCAGCAGTGTACATTAATAACTGTAGCTGACCTAGTGCGCTGCATTTTTATTTCCTCAGGGATCATCTAAATTACCCTCCATTTGGGCTACAATTGCTGTTGCATATCACAATAGAAAAAAATAAAAATGGCTGTGAATGTGTACAATTGTTTGTGAAAGGCTATGGGATTTTAGAACATAAGTTTCAAAAGATGCTGCCCTGTACCCCAAAAGAAGGTGTATTATATTACTGATGCAGGTGTTTCTCCTGCAGTGCNTGGTGGACAAATCCCCCATGCACCCAGCACTGAATAAACGTACCTTCTCTACAACTACCTAGTTGTGGGGTCTTTTTCCGCATGTCAAAAAAGTTGTCTGAATTCTGGTATAAATTTTGTTGCTTTTATATTGTCTCTGCATTTTGCCTTTGTTTCTCCTAGATTTAAGTTCCCTAACTGCAGTTTTTCCTGCATACAACTTGAAACCAAAGTTAATGAATCTCTGAACCTTTTATCACACATTGAAACAGACTGACGTTAACAAATTTTTCCAGTTTATTAAAATGAGATACATTAGGGCTTAATTTAATATTGAATGCTTTTATGAGAAATAGAAAAACTGGTTTTATTACAAGCAAATAAACTTACCAAGGGTTACTAATTTAGGGATTATATTTTTGTTTGTTTCTAATGTATAGACGTGTCGCGGAGTTGTAAGGCACCCAGTCCAGTCTGGGGCATGTGCCAGGGATTAAGCGGTTAGGAATAGAGGAATTACATATTAACTAGAAATATAGCTGAAGCAGTCTCAGCCACGTGGCCAGCCACGCGGGCAGATGGGGGCTGCCATGTTGCCCGGGACTGCGTCCCCTAGCAGGGGGCAGGCAGGAGGGAGGAGGTGGGGGGGGAAGGCAGAACCAATCTGAGGAAGCAGAGGTTACAGAGGGGGTTGGAACTTGGAAACCTTTAAAAGCAGGATTTTTGAATTGGAAGACATGCTCTTGGGAACTCTTTGTGGTCTGGGCACCCAACACGTGTTGTAATTAAATTTTCCTGTTCATTTTATTTCTTTGTTTCACAGTTATTTGCCATTTTTTTCTAAATTCAATAAAAGAGATTTTTCTCACACTTTAAATACAGTTGTTGACACTCAGGTGTTTAGTTCAGAGAAATGAAACTGACAGAGGATGATGATACTTTGAATTTAATTACAGTATTATATCCAACATCTATGAGCATCACTCATACATTACCCAAAGTGTTGCATTTTTACTGTAAGTCTTGTCATATTCACTTAACCAAATAGGCACACATGGCACAGAGGGACTCTAAGAAGTAGCTCAAGATTTTAATTAAAAACAGAATTCAGAATTTCTCCTCCTACCATTAAACTACTGTTTTTTCCTTCTGATGTAATAAAGATACTACACAGAATGTCCCTTCACTCATCCCACCAAAATCTGGATAATAATCAATTGAAGGAGTCCCAGGTGAATCAGAACTTTCTTGTTAAGCTAACTCAGCAATTTCAGAAGCAAGAAAGCAATCAGGATGTGGTAAATACATCAGCACAACAAAATGAATCAGAAGACATTCTTTTTACCTGGAAACTTCAGGTTGCCTCTCTAATCATCTTTCCCAAAATGTATGGAAAAGACTTACATAAACTGACAATTACATGCAAATATGACTTTAGCTGTTGAAGTTATCTGGTTCTTGGATTTCTTAAAGCTAACATACTCTGCAGTGTTTTCTCAAAATGATTCTCTCATGCAGAGAAGCATCTCTTGTTCCTAGCAGCAGAACAGGAATGAAAGCTTTACTGGTGTGCCACAAACAAGGTGGCATGTGGTCTTGAGATACTTGGCTAATCCAGGGCCTGAGATCTCCCTGACTCAATTCTCTTCCCTGCTCCCCAGTCTGTACACTCTTTTACTATTTTGGTGTCATTGTTCTGTGAAGTTGCAAGCTCCCTGGTAAGTTGGCTCATATGCCATATGCCACTATGTACCATGCTTTGAACTGAAAGAGGGCAGATTTGAGTCAGATAAAAGGAAGGAATCCTTCCCTGTGAGCGTGAGGAGGCCCTGGCACAGGGTGCTCAGAGAAGCTGTGGCTATCCCATCCCTGGAAGTGTCCAAGTCCAGGTTGGGCAGGGCTTGGAGCAACCTGGGCTAGTGGAAGGTGTCCCTGCCCATGGCAGGGGGTTGAAACAAGATGGTCTTTGAGGTCCTTTTCAACCCAAACCATTCTATGCTGAGCGACTATGTTTTCTTCCTTTGGGAACAAATCTATACTTGACTCCACTTAGGAAGAGGGGATTGATTCTGCTGTACAACAGGGCATGTCTGGTTCTGAGAATTAGTCAGTACTTAGAAACAATTAAATCAGTGTCTGAGGAAATGAATGCTCAGAGTTGATGGAATGAACCTGATCTGCAAACTCCTCTGTCAAGGCTGCCTCTCAGCTTTTCCACGTGAAGCTGATTTTACAGATGTTTGTCATTCAAGTTGAGGACAAAGCCCTGAGTAAAATGATGTAATGTCAAAGCCAACCCAGATTTCAGTTGTAGGTTGCACTCGGGTCTTTTCTAGAGATCTCTGCCAACCTAGAGTATTCTATTATTGTGAGTTTCTCCTGAAATATTTTACAGCATTTGCAACAAGATTTATAAAATATAATTAAATATAAAGAAGAGAAAAGGCAAACGTACTTCATGTATAATCAACTATATTCTGCAAGACTAGAAACAGCAACATACCCTTCCTGAATAGATAGTGACAGCATGGAAAGTCTTAGAAAAATTTCTAGGACGTAAAAATAGTATTTTTTTCAGCTAAGTCAGTGTACAGGTATAAGTGGAGCAAACATGATACCAAAGAGATACAGTAGGGTACAATATGACTTGATATTTCTTAAAAAGTTTATGATTTTGGGGGAAGCTATAAATAAATAGAGTAGACTTTCTTAAACACTCGGAAGTCCTTTCTTTGACTATGCAGAGTACCTCCACATGCAAATCACATTTCACAAGCAATGTAGTCTCTGTGTTTAATGGAGTAAATTGAAAGAGAAAATATATTTGGCCAATCACAGAAGTGTTATTCTACTTCTTCCTTTTCTGTAGCTGAATAATTTATAATGAACTGAAGATCTCTATTTGTATCTCCAGTTTTGTTCTATGTGATGAAAGAGACGATCTCAATTTGTAAAAGGTTTACAACAGTGTTAACAGTTTGGAGGTCGACCCTGAGTTTTTCAGATTTCTGATCTGAAGTAGCTCTCTTCAGTAGGTGATAAAACTCTTAAATGCACATTTCCTGCTTTTTCTAACACTTGTTTATAAATTACAGCTTTCCAAAGGTTTTGGGTTTTTTTATTTTTCTTTGAGATTGGAACATTCGTCGACCTCTTGAGCTGCTTTTGAGCTCAAAAAAATCACAGCAATATCAGTGAATGTGAAGGATCTTTTTGAATGTCTTCTTGAAATCCTCATTACAAAGAGGATACAGGAATGGATTTAGGGTGGAGTTCACATAGCCCAGCCATATGGTAACCATGTGTAATTTTGAAAACTGCTCATGGTCATGAAATTCTATTACCATAAACAACACAAAGTAGGGAATCCAGCACAGCATGAAGACTGCCATCATGACCCCTAACTGCTTCGCTGCTTTCCTCTCCCTGTTCCCGTGCAGTCCTTGAATGTTCCCTTTGGAATGGGTATGCACACTTTGCCAGGTTTTCCTCAGGTAAGTCAGTCCTCCGAAATCCCTGTTGTCAGTCTTTTCCCAAGCATTGCAGGCTCTTTCAGAGTTAGGATCGGAGTTCTCTCCACATGGTACCACATCAGTGAAAGTATGGTTGTCTGATGCAACACTTGACTCACTGTCTTGTGAGCAAGGCTCCTCCTCATTTGCATTTTCTTTCATTGCACACATGCACTTCTTTCCTGCTTTATCCAGGCCTGGCTCAGACTGGGCAGGGCTGAGAGGAAAACACCTCCATTTAAAGACTTTCCCATTACTCTTGCCATCAAATGCCTTTGAAGACTTGTCAAGATTACTGAAATGAAGCTCTGCCTCCACATTTTTGGGCTGTGGGGAGCTTTGCTTGTCTTTGGGTGGGGTGTTCTCATCTAAGGCTTGCTTTTGGAGGCAAGTATTTTGTTCATCCTTTATCTTGCTATGATGTATGGACTTTTTGTCTGAGGAAGACCAATGTGATCCATTGATGAGCTCTCGGTGTTGGCAGTGTGTTTGAACAACTCTGTATATTTTATAATAGAACCACAACATCAAGATAGAGGGTAGGTAGAAATTGACAATGGCTGTCAACACTTTGAACCAGGTGACCTCAGAGAATTCAGTTTCACACTTGTTTTTCTTTACTTTCCTTTCCCCATTATTAGCAAAAACGTGCCATCCAAGGATTGGAATGACCCACATGAAAGAAAGCAACCAGACCCCCAAAATCATGAGCAATGCTCTCATTTTTGTTCGGTACTTGAGATATTTCAGTGGTTGCTGAACTGACCGGTAACGGTCAATGCACAATATGAAGAGATTGAAAATGGAGGCAGTGCTGGCCACATAATCCATGGACAGCCAGAACAAACAGGCTGGTAAGCCCAGGGGCCATACAGGACTTAGGAGATAGACAATATTCAGGGGCATAACAGCTGCACCAACTGTAAGATCTGCAATAGAAAGGCTGACAATGTATAGATTTCCAACTGTCTGCAGTTTCTTCTCAGTTTTCACAGCACATGGTACTAAGATATTCATGACAATAGTGATCAGTGAAATGCTTCCCAGGAACAGGCCCAGAAGAGCTGGGTGAGGGTTAGTTGAGTTCTCTGTTGTATTTTTTAACATCTTTTTCACAGGCACACAGAATGAAAATCAGGACATATGTCCAGGCCTTGAAAAGTCACTCTTGGTTGACACTCCTGGATGAAAATGTGTTGGATTGCTTTGTGATTTTTATTTCCAGAACTAGAAAAAAAACCCCAAACATGCTTAATCACTGTAGTATTAAAATAAAATAAAATAATAAAGCTTATCTGTGCTTCAGCTTAGCACTGGTCCCTTTTGAATTTTTACAACATTTTACAGATAGGTTTCACAGATTTCATAGAATATTCTGAGTTGGAAGGGACCCACAAGGTAATTTGTGTTCTATGAAAAGTGCTGGAGCAAGCTCCAGTAACCAATCCAAAATGGTTTGCAGAGGTGTTTCAGAGGGCTTCATATATTTTTCATATATATTCCCCAGAATCTGGAGAAGAAGTTTCAGTCCTCACTGGTTTCATTCATAATATCTCATTAAATCACAAACCATAACATGAACTACATATTGGCAAACCAATTTAAAGTGTGGTAGTAAAAAGCATATTAACATGTTTTGTACTAAATAAACAAACTACTGATTTACAACCTACATGTAACAGTTTGAGAATACAGCAGTTGGCAGCCAGGAGGCAATCAATCAAATTATAGGTAATGAGTAATCTCTTCCTACACAACTTAGGCTTACACAGATTTCAAACATTTAAAATACTATTCCTATTTTATATCAAGTGCAAAATAATAGGATTTTTTAGGATTAATAAGCTTTTACTTCCCAATTGCTGACTTCATGCATTGATGCATTTTAAGTCTTGCAGCATATGGTCAATTGACCAAATTCTATCTCCAGGACATAGAAGAAAAATGTCTGTGAGAGTGATACACATTTTGTGCCATTTTATGGTGCTTGTCTGAGTTCATGTTCTGATAAATCTCTTAAAGCAATGAGGAAGGAAACAGACTGTAAAGATATTAGCTGAAAATTTTTACACAAGTAACACCCAAGATATGTATGGGATTTCTCATCCTCGTAATTCTAAACAAGGTCAAAACAATACAATGCAATAGATTATCCAGTAATCAATGTTTCATATTGAAATTCAATAATTAATATTTAATGCTAACTTTATCTTTCTTATTCCAGTAATCAGGGTTGAAGGTAAAATGTTGGTGCGCTTTCTTACAAGAGATCGAAATCATTTTTCTTTAGGCTTTACTTACAAGTGGATGATATTGAGACATGTCCTTGGAAGCAGGAGCATCCATAGGCAGAGGAAATCGGGACACTGTGGGGTGTGAGCTCGAAAGCTGTGCTCTGGAATTCTGTGTATTACATACAGACTTCAGGTTCTGCCATGTACAGTTCCTCAGGGACAGCTGGGCACGGATCAGAGGGCTCAAGCATCTCCTATGTGAGAATGAGAATTACTCTGTGGATTTTAAATCAATATGTCTGGTGATGGAAAATAGTTATATCCCACTCTGTCATTCTCTTCACCACAGCTCAGCTCTGTAAACTCTCTGCTAGGTGTGAGTGTACAGGGCATGGTCAGGTCAAGGAGTTGATGTTAATTGCTTCAGGAACCTCATAAAAAAATGACTGATCTTGGTGTATTTTCATTTAAATTTATGGTAAAATGGCGAGAAGGCAATAATTGTCTTCAGAATTAACAATAACAGCAAAAAAAACTATCTGGTTAGACAGCTCTCCCTGGTTATTTATTAACTGCATATGGAATATATATGCATGTAGGGTTGGACTGGACGATCTCCAGAGGTCCCTTCCAACCCTAATAATTCTGTGCTTTTGTGAATTAAACATAGAGCAGGATTCAGTAAATTGTGTTGACTGCTTCCCAAACTTTCTCCTTAAGCACTGCTGTAGTGAGACACTGTAGGATTTAGGACGCAACTTGCAAAACTTGATCTGGAGTTGTACTACAAAGAAGGCATAAAGGTCACACTCCACTTTTATTAAAATGTCTTTTATTAAATTACAAAGCATGACTACTTTTTTGTTTTGGAAGAGCTTATGCAAGCTATAACAATCCAAAAATTATGTCACAAGATGAAAATCATTTGAAAATGCTAAGACCAAGAAAAATTCAGGATAACACATTTGGTCTTTGAAAAATACATACGTGTTATAATTTCAAAATCTGTCATGGAATTTTTTTTTTTTTTGTCCCTTACCAACAGAGTGTTTGGCAGTTGGCTTGTTGAAGCCCAGCCCCTCACTCCCTGCTCCCAGAGCCAGCTGTCAAAAGCCAAAACAAAGGGATGGCTGATAGCTTCGCATTCCAACGTGATGGCTGGGAAGAGGATTGGGGGAGGTTTCCAGAGATGTTTTCCTGGTGCTTGTTGCATTTTTGTCCTCCATCTGCTTGGGTGGCAGCCTACCGATTGCTGGGCTGGTGGCAGCAACGGGAGGAGGGTCCTCGCTCGCCCCCCCTCCCTGCCCCGACTCTGTGCACCCTGTGCCATTCTTCTGAGAGAACAGTCACCACTGCCTGGATTTGCTGCAGGCTCGTCAAGGGGCTGGCACCGTCTACAGAGGTGTTGCTATCCTCCCCCAGTGCTTTTGGACAAAGGACAGTGCGAGGGCCCTTACAGCGCCCACAGGAAAGGTTTCAGCCCATCCCTGTGGCCGCTATTCCCACAGGAGCTTTGGAGCCAGCGCCTCTCCCTGCCCTCCACCCCCTCCTCCTGAGGCGCAGCACCACCTCCTCCTGTCTGTAAATAGCACTGCACTGAAGGGCCAGAGATAGCATTTGATTTGTTTGAAAGTTTTGGTTACAGTGTTTGTTCTATTCTGGGGGGTTTTTGTTATACCTTGATATAAGAAATCCATTTATAAGAAAGCCATTTCTATATTAGAATACATGAATTGTTTAACATATAACAGGATGTTTGCAAAGGTGTTTCTTGTCATGTAGTCAGGGGAAAGGAGATATATTACTAACTCTATTCACTATAGAATCGTTGTAACCAATCAGAATGTAACAAAAAGATAAAAACAGGAAGTCTGGTCCATTAGGAATTCTCTAGGAGCAAAATAGTGAAAACAAGCAAACAGAGCATGTATCAAGACAGAAGGTCAAGAGTTTACAGTGATGATGGCTACTGCATAAGACCACAGAAGGGATGAAGAAACGGAAAAGATCACCACGGTTCTTAACTGTGCATACTCCAAAACAGAGAGTGATGTAATCGGAAGTGTAAAATGACGTGAAGAAAAGAGGCTGTCTATTCACTACTTTGTGTTTGTTGAAGTGTATAAATGTTTAAGTTTTTGTTCTGAAGAGTGAGCGAGTTAAGCGAAGTGATTCCTCTCGCTCCCAGTACCGTAAATAACAAATACCTGCTACTCAAAGATACAAAAGTCTCTGAGGGGTTTTTTATTAGCCAGGGTTTTCTGGCATCAGCCTATATATGTTTGTAGTAAAGAACTCTCATCCTTTTTCTCTACATTTTCTGACTGAAGTTTATTTCAAAAGTTTTGGTGGTTTTTGAGGAGAGGCCTATTCCTAGTCTAGAAAGATTCCTCACTTTCCTTGAGACATCATGGTTTCTTTTAAACTGAGGCAACATGCTAAGTGGTACTTCATGTTTATAATAATTCTGTCTTATAATGTATTATTCATCACAATGTCATTTGAGCCATTCATAGTCCCTCATGGATCTTCTCAGCTCTTTAGAAAGGTGGCTATGTACTATTAAATTCTAAAGTGAAATTGAGGAACAGGTTGAAGTGATCTGGCAAACATCATACATCAGTGTTAGATCTAAATCCAGACAAGGCTCCCTTGCTCTCCAATGTCCTGAGTACTTACTGTTTTTTTCTGTCTAGACATTTTTTTGGTCTGTATTCCTTCATACACCCTAGACAAGCAATGCAAACTTTGAAAGTCCTTTTTTTTTAACTTTATTGCAGTGTAAGCAACCTAGTCTGGCTTTGATCTTCTGACATCTTCCACTGGAATAAGTCCACTTATATGATAGGTTTAATATGGCTGGAGTGGGACTGTACCTAGTTAAAAACCACCTACAGTATTAATTACTGAAATGAACTTGCAAGAACCATTTGCCCTAATTTAGAGTGAGTAGATCTGCAGCTGTATTAGGATATGAAAGCTTTACAGTAGCATCGTATTTTCTCTGTTGAACAGTTTGTGAATTTCACTTATGATCTTTCACAACCCTGAATTGGGGAGTATTCTCCCACCAAAGACAGTACTTTTTTGGAGTGTTGATGAGAAAAGAAGACACTAAAGACATAACTGGAAGAGGGTCTCCATATCTTCATAATGAAGGTTGTATATCCAGCACATACTTCCTAACTCTTTAATTTGAAGCCAAACTGTACCTCTGAATATATTAAAAAGTTGTATCAAGGGATTGAGTTAGCCACAAGATGCTTAGAGTAGAGCAGAAATGCAATGTTGTCTTTGTGTGATCTAGTCCTTGCAACTGTCTCTTTGCATTTCCTAGCACGACACGGTGTGCTGCTGTTGTTTCTGCATTAGATTTTTCGGATCATGCAAAATTCTCTTTAAGTTCTGATAGGCATTTAGCAGCATATCAGACATACTGCAGTTCCGCACTCATGTGTGTACAGGAAAAATAATCTGGTGTCTTTCTTGAGTCTTCTAGGGGCCCACAGAAGGCTTCCAACGCAGGAGACTGTACGTCTTGCACCCATCAGAGTCCATGCTCTTCCAACAACGAGTTACTTACAGAGGGCTTACATCTCCCTTTTATACACAGACCAACAGAACAGTGCAAGAACAACCAGTCAAGTTACCCTCAGAAGTGAAGGTGACTGCACACAAAACAGCATGCAGAGAAGTTGCTTTTATTTGCAAAAATGTTGTGTTACTACTTGGTGCCCTCTAATACCACACTGTATTCAGAGCCTTGGCCCTCTCTTGCCCACTAAGCTTACAATGAACTGCTATGTTTGCCACTCTTTGTTGGAATTAACACATTTTGCCACACAGTTTTGTCCAATGGAAGATAATTAGAAAGCAATAAGCCTTTCTCCATACTATGAAATTCACCAATCACCTCTTCTGTGCTCTAAGGAAGATTGTAATCTATGAATTTCCTTCTTAAACTTCCTCCCATCACCATTAGTAGTGATGGTACCAAATATCATCAGCAGTTAGTCATAGTGGCAGCCCTGCGACTTGCAATAGCAGTTCCTTGTTCTTCCTTGATGCACTGTAAGCTGCTTGTGGTATATGTACCCCTGTTCAGGAGCTAGTGGTTTAATTCCTTATCTATAACTCTGTTCCCAGTAGAGGAATAGTAATAATATTGAATAAATGGGGTTTCACGTTTGGACAGTTTAACTCTAGTTACGTGAAGAGATTTTAAAGAAAACAGTTGGTCTAAGGTCTTGGACTGCTTTTCTGAATTTCTAAACCCTGACCTCATCTGGAAATGTCTCTCTAATTTTTGTACTCTGTAAAGAGCTTTTTCTACAAAGAATATCAGCAATCATGATGTGTTTGTTATTGTATCACAGTTCCAAGGAACGAGAATCTACTGGGAGATGCTAAGTAGATGTCTTACTGACTCATTAGTGCAGGTTCAATCTATTAAGCCCTGACTAAGTGGGAGTAAGTTTCTATAAAGAGATGCTGGCATATCTCTTATGGATGGGTTTTTAAGAAACTACAGCTCCAATAGGAAAAAGGCTGGGCTAGAGCAGAATTCTTGTTCATCAGACTACGTTCAAGGCAGAAGGTACGATTTGATTTCAGATTACCTCATTAT
Organism: Sclerurus mexicanus; assembly: GCA_013396755.1. Lineage (NCBI taxonomy): Eukaryota > Metazoa > Chordata > Aves > Passeriformes > Furnariidae > Sclerurus > Sclerurus mexicanus. Next base: position 16,974 of record VWZF01004715.1, on the reverse strand, counting down.
GTACTCATGTTGTACTCAAGAAACCTATTTGTTTCTAGTGATTTGCTTTAATTATGCTTTAGGTATTGAAAGTTTTACAATGCTACAGGTTTGATTAATTTCCCTCTCAAAGATTCATTTATTTCTCTCTAAGGAAACATTCCCTGTTCAATACCTGCCAATATTCAAGGAATATTGTGGATAAAAAGTAAATGAAAAACCTTGACAACCTGCTTGCTGTTCCCACTCAAATGACCCACTCTCTCAGTCCAAAAAAGACATGGGTTTGTTGTTTTGGGTTTTTTTTTCTTTTTCAGAAAAGTGTCTTCCACTATCAAAGGAAAGACTAAATTCCATCTGTCCTTGAGTTGTCTCTCCTAGGTAGTCTGAAATGGAAAGATACAAAATCTGAAGATTTAGTGCCTGACCAATCAAATTTTGTCAATCCTGCTGGATTGTCCTCTTTCCTTCACATACCTATTTTAAGAGCAGTGGAAGTTATGAATAAATCTTTTACTATGTGAACAAAAAACCCAGCCTGACTTATAAATACTTTCATTTCTTGTTTTTGTTATGACCCTTTGTGTGGAGAAACTCCTTAACAACAGATTTGGACATCTGGCCATCTAGTTGTGCATTAACTTGCATTACGTGTGTTTAGTGGTAGAGAATTTTCAGTGGTTCTTGAAGTAAATGCTATCTTGGGGAATAAATGAGGCCAGAACTAATGTAGCAGATGCGCCGAAATCTACTTTACAGACTAGACTGCAGAGAAAATTGCTGTCTCAGTTGTTGGATTTGAGATCTACATACTGATTTAGAAGGTGGATTCCCCAAGAAATGATCAGGCCTTTTTCATGCCAGTGGTGATTGGGAAAAGTATTCTTCCCAGAGAGCAGAAGAGCAAGCAGGCTGTTTCTGAAGCCTTCTCCACACTTTCACTTCCAAAGAATCTTGATGGTTCAAATGCTATCATTGCTGCACTTTTTATCCCTCCTGATTCTGTCACGTGTCTAAAAAAAGTATTTTCAGTAGGCTGTATAGATCTAGAGTAAGAACAAAGCAGAATAGAAGAAACAGTGTGGTTACATCCACACTCCTAAGACATTTATTCAGTTATCTCTAGGAATACACATTACAAATAATTTTAAAATACTTCAGCTGAAGGCTCCTGGAATTTATTTATCCAGCTGTTCTGAATGTGGAGTACACTGTGAATGGTCCTCTCACACCTAGAGCAGTGAACAGGAGACTACTTAATTCAGTGTTACAAAAGGCCTAGAGCAAAGTCAACTTTTCTGCCCTTCTACTCAGGTGCTATATAGCTTGGTTGAGGTCTGTTCTGTGATAATAAATTTATCCTTATTTCTCTAACTTGGATGGTGATGTTCTAAGCAGATTTTGTGAACAACAAAAAAATGGAATGCAGAGCATATTGTGAAGGGGACTTGAAGTTTTTAACTAACCTTAGGAGGTCTTTCAAGGAGAAAAAAAGTATTTATTATAATTGTATGATACACTGAATTTGTAACTGGCTTATGTAGAGATATTTTCTTTTCAGTCCAGTGATTCCACTGTGCTATCCCTATTTTTAGTTTGTATGTTTGGATATTAGGGTACAGGCTGTCAGGATTACAGATAAATATGTCTGCTTTTATTTAATTGAGGATATATTACATCCAGGTTTTTTTAAGTGAAGCATAATTCACAGAGCAAGAAAACATTTGTGCTGGCTGAAAAATTTGAAAATATAAGTGGAAGTTCAGCTTCAGGCTTGTAGATGATGTTTGACGTGATTATACTTAATATTTTCAGGTTTTAGCTTTTACAGAATGACAGCAGTTGCTTCTACAGCCTCCTGCATCAACCACTGGCAGACTACATGCTGCTGTCAATACAGACTTTGGTGATTGCTGATCTTTAGGCTTTTATTTGGCTGAGGGCCCTGGTTCAGTAGGAATGAAACTGGCTACAATTTTACTTATTTGTCAGCAAAAACTTCAGACCTCCACAGTCTTTTGGAAGTTTTAGCATGAATAACACAAATCAATATATACAGCCATGCTATCTTTATTTGCACACATTGATCCCAAGGCCTTTGAATTTTATGACAAAATTGAGTTATTGAACATGAGGCACCACTGCACTGCCTCAGCTCACATCTTGGTCAAGATGCCATACTGTGTCTGCTTGTGAAAATACTGGTCTCTTTTAGACATAACCATCTCCTCTGGTGTTCTGCCCTTTCTCCCACCTCCCTCTTACTGGTGTACTGTTCTTTGCATTGGATTAAGAATACTGTACAGGATCCCGTCTTTAATCATCTCCCTGATTTGCAGTTGGATACCCTTGGGTAACTACTAAGTGTATGTGTTGCTGTTGGATTTCAGGGGAGTGAGAAACAGGGAAGGAAAACAGCTTTTCATTTTGTGCTGTGAGAAAAAACATGCCCATTTTACCACCCACAAATTTCTTAGGGGTCATTTCAAAATACTGTAATAACAATAATATAAAATTTTGCCATTGAACCAAAACCAAACCAAACCAACAAACAAACAAAAACCCCCCACACCAACCAAACCAACCAAAAAAAACCAAAACAACTGTGTAGGCAGTTCTGTTTGCCTTTGCTGATCTTATACACTTTCCACTTTAAGATAGCATGTTGTGCTGTTCATGGAGGGGATTCAGTCCCAGAGCTTGATAGGTACTTCCATGTCATGGCTGGGTGGTCAGTCACTTTCTGGATTAATTGAGATATTATGTTCTAGACAGCTACGAATGCACATCACTGCAGAGGAACTAGACAAACTATTACAACCTGTCAAAAGCAAATTATTTCTGTAAAATATACAAGCTCATGACATTTGGTACAAATGCAGCTTTACACTCAAGCAATGCAAAGTTTGAGGTGTTTATTACTTCAGTTGTGCCTACACAGGGGTGCTGATTTGAAATCATTTGACATGAAGAGCCTAATTTTCTACCTGGTTATGACTTGTCTATATGGACAAAGAGCTTATAAAAGAAATATTCTGAAACAAATCTAATCTAACCCAGGTATTTAACTTCAGCTCAGTCTGACTTTCTGTCCTTCCATCAAGTCTTCTGTTCCTGTTCTTGGGCACTGCCAAACACAGGAATTCAATTTTCAAACTTAGACTCACTTTAAGGGCCAATTCTTGACCAAAGACTGATCACAGAAATACTCCTCTGGAGGTTCTTGCTCTCATTAATTGTAACCAGAGCACCATCAAAGTTCTTTTCTCTGAGACATCCCCTGCCATTCAGCTACTGACAAAACCCTAGCTAGGGAAACACCACTTATTATTTAAGTAAAAACAAGCCTGGAGGCAGTTCATAATCCAAAAAGCCTTAATTTACAAGAATAGAGTTGCAGGTGCATAACTTGTTTAGGAACCCTCTGAAAACAACTTAGGAAACAGAAAAATAAAGAAAAGCAAACTGCAGCTACTTAAATGAAAAGAGGAGGGTGGAGAAGCCCACAAATGGAATAGTAAATTCCAGGAGAAGCATATAAAAAAGAAAGCAATCAAGTTTCATTGAATAATCAACTTGACTTTCTTCTTGTTCATGGATCACAGTAGATCCAAGTCCTTTGAATCAGTTAATAAATAATGAACATTCAAAAAGCATCCAACAAGCAGCCTAAAAATCTCATCTAACCTGGTAGCAGTCAATATCTGGCTGTATGCAAATAGATTATTACTGGAATCCATTCATCCTAAGAAAGCAGATAAACTTTTTTATATATAAAAGTTTAAAATGAAACTCGTCTGGAGAATCCTCAGATAAATTGTTTAGTTTTAGCCACTTGAGAGCAGATGTATTTATTTATGACTGCTGTTAATGAATGTGTATCGACAGCTCCAATTCATGATGGGGAATACAGACCTGGAGCAGAGGATGTTTTTATATTCAGTGTAGAGCAGTAGAGTCAATATTAGTAGGCAGAGATTTTGATATCATGTCTTAACTTCCAACAGTGTCTCCTAAACCAGGATAGTTTGAAAGTGTAGCTTCAGTATCTTTCAAGTGCTGGATATATGAAGTGAGACTTGGAAATTTATTGGATGTCTGGGTGTTTCTATTTCACCCTGGTGTCCTGTCTGATCCCAACCCGCCAGCTTTATAATGCTGCTGTCTTCTGATGGCTGAGCTTCATTTTTATATAATAAGAATGAACCTTCCTAAATTTACACTGTTGGTAATGTATACAAGTGGTTAGCAGTATAATCAACTATTTAATTAAACAATTTTTAGGTACCATTGTATTATGACATATATTTACTTTTTTTCTGAATAAGTATATTATTTTTAAGTTTGTGCCTTAACCTGAAATTGTCAAGAAATAGATAGGTATACTTTTTTAACTCTGGTTGGCATTTTTTAACATCTCTCTCTAACACTGGGCCTATATTTCATGAGCATTAAAACCAAACAGACTAACAGAAGATGGACACATTCCACAGAATGTTTTGGCCTTCAAAATGTAAGCTCAGACTTCTATAAAACTGTTCTTCCAGTGGCTCAATTTTCTAGTTTGTCGTACTAAATGTCAGTTTTTCCATGACAAAAACCAGTCTCATGCCTATGACAGTATTTCCCATATATGGATAATTTTTGTCCAGAGACTGGGGGAAAACCCCATCATGACTAGAATCCTAAAGCTTCCAGATATGGTATTAATTTTCCCAAGTCTAAACATTATCAGTATCATCTAATTTGTCATCAATGTGATCTCTCAGCAAAACAGTATTTAAATGTTATTTTCTTTCAGTAGTGCTGTGCTGCAGCAGTCTTACCTTCTTTATTATTTGTATGTAAAAAGATACTTTTGGTGTAGTTGATAGACCTATGCAATAATTGCTGTAGTAGATGAAAAGTCCTTTTTGCTTTGATGTAGTAAACAAAACCATGACCTGTAAAATCTCTTATAAAGGAGGGGGATTTCCCAGTAATGTGGTTCCTTTAAAGCTGAGTAGCCTTTGTAGTGCCTTTTCACTGAGGATCTATTCTGTTATTGGAATCCACTATTCCAACTCACTAAAACAGAACAGCTTTCATACAGGGATAGAAAAAAATTCTTTCGTTTTTTCAATTTCACCTTGTGCTGCTACTTACTCCAACCCCTGATGAACTGTAAAACTAGCTGGCTTTAATCCTCCTGCATCAGACATGCAGTCAGCTTTTAAAGATGTAACTCAACCTGTCATTCAAATATCGAAATCTGTTTCTTTTCAAGTGACTTGGTAAGTCACTACTCATAAAAGTCAAAAATAATGTATGTAAACAAGTTAATTCTTTCAACGTTGAGGTTGATCCCTGTGAAATTTCCTTGGGGATTTACCAAAATGAACTTGAATTCAGCTCAAGTGAATGCTTTGCAGCTATATGAAAGACTTAATCATGAAAGTGCACAAATTTACAAATCCTAGTGGGTGTAAAGACATACTTTCTCCTAGCACTGTTAATAAAAGTAAACCCAGTTACTGAAAGGTTTGGTTTCAGCTCACTTGGATATGTTAATGTACAAATCACTTTTTTGTCTCTAATTTGGAATATATGTTATCAGTCTCTTCAAATTTCGGTAAACTTACTGTAGTGATATTACTAATTCCTTCATATTTTAGCAATAAGTCATTGAATATACAAAGTATTTCATTTATAGAAATACATATCTGACTTAAATAACTGTTCTCCAGGCAGCTTTACTGTTGCTTGTTGAATTAAACAGATGGCTGAGATGCACTGGTGGAGCACAAGGGCTCTTACAGCTAGAGAGCTTGGTGCCTTGCAAGTAAACAGTTTAAAAGCGGCTTGTCCAAGAAGCCCGATTCACTCCATCATTCCTACCCAGTGTCTGTAAAGGAAAGCTTGGGGAGGCTAGTTCAAGAACTGCCCATGGTAGAGGTTTAGAGCAGGTTATGTCCCTACTATAGCCTCCACTACCATTTACCACCTCAGGAAGTGTTGGACTTTTATGTATTTGAGAAATGCCAGAAAATCTGTAGGGTAATTAATGAATCTATGAATTTTTTCCCACCTGAAAGAGCACAATTCCCTTCAGACATACTTTCCTCTTTCTTCAGCCAAGCCACTGTTCTTCCTTAAAACATAGAACCAACACGTCCCTGCCTTTTCCTCAGCCATGTACTCTTTCATGGAAACTTATCATTTGTCAAAAGAAAAAGAAAAGTGTAACTATATTTTGCTGGTAGATAGAAACTCACCCTAACGATCTTTATTCAAGTGGTCAGTGTGGCCATTAAGTACAATGGAGAATCTGGACCTTATCCATCTGTTTCTCTTCCCTTCTTTTCCCCTTCCACTTGAACATGACCTTCATGCTCTGTCCTTTGCTGGCCTGGGGCTCCTCTCTGCGCCTGGGACAGTGGACAGGCCTGGGAACACTGGAGCAGCCGGCGCTGGTCGATGCTAGGCTGGGGCACCCTTCGGTGCTGCCGGGATTTCAGCTTGGACAAATGTCCTCTGGGGAAGAAAGGTGGCTGAGCTTCTTAGGGTGTATTGATGCACCTTTTGTCTTTTTTCCTTAGCTTTGTTTGCCCCTACGTGGGTCCCTTTGCTAACCCTGCACACCCCTCTGCTATTTTGGGCTGTGCTGCCAGCTCTGAACTGGGATGAGCCCGATGAGGAGCAGCCAGCTTCTGCAAAGCGTTTTCAATTAACGCTTAAGAGTAAAAACCGAAGTGTGTTCGTGGGTTGTTTTGTTCTTGCTTGCTTTCTTCGCCCTCAGCTCTCCTCCCCGTCCTCAGCGCTATCTCCGCCGGTCTCGGCTGGACGATCGGGGGCCGAGGAGACCCCCAGCGCTTCCCAAGCCTGCAATCCCCCCTCCCGCTGCCCAGCCGAGGATGCCGTTCACCCCAGCTCTCCCTTCCCTTTGTCCGTCCTCCGTCCACTCACCGGCAAAACGATGAGGAGAGCGGGAACCGGCTCCCGGTAGCTCCGGCAGCTCGGGAAGCCCCGGCCGGGCCCGTGGGGGTCGCTCCCTTCGCCCTCCCCGGCAGTGTCCTCGCCCCCGGCCGGGCAGAGCTGGGGTGCGATGCGATGCCCTGCCCTGTCCTCCTCTCCCGCCCCTCCAGTGCGGAGCTGGGCGGGATTCCGGGAGCTGCAGAATGAGTTTCCTGCTTCCCCGGTGCGCTGCTGCCGGGGAAGAGCCCCGTTCAGTGTCCCCGGGCTGACCGGCCGCACCCAGCACTGCCGCTCCGCCCCCTGCGCCTTTTCCCGGATTGCAAACCTGAGGGAATCAAAGATTGCTTCCGTCTGCAGCGGGGAGGCCGCCCTGAAGGTGACGTGTAAATTTACCTGAGGAAATGCCAGGAGGATCAGAAATCGCATCTCAGTTTGGGATCATCCCAGCACCTGATCCAGCCGTAGGACTGTCACTCATGTCACTCTGATAATGAGCTTGTGTTCTGAAGTAGCTTGGTATGTGCAGTTTCTTTTAGTGGAGCTGCCTTACAAAACTAGTTTAAGACCTGGAAAATCTCCAATGTGTAACACAATATTGCATATGTTAACTAAATCGATATTTTTGTGACTTCCATAGGTCCAGTACGTCTGGTTTGTGTTAAATATACACACAGAGTTTGGATGTTTTTTTTGGTTGGTTGGTTGTTTTTTTTCCCCAAGGGAAAGCAACTAACTGAATAATTTTCATTTCTTTCTTTAAGATCATGCTTATTTTTCCCTCACACTTAAAAAATGTTTAGAAATTTGTTGCACAAAACTCCCTGGGTTCAAAGGATTATTTTGTTATGTAAGTCATGAAGGATAAGTGCAATGATGTTTTTGCAAACAGCATTGTTAGGCACTTAGTAACTTAATCATCTGTGAAACTGGTGAAGAGTAATCATAAACTTTGCACAATTCCTCTACACCATGAGCAAATAGGAATATACAGGAAATACCTGTGTTCCAGCTCTCTATCTAGGAGGATAATTTCATTTGCCAAAAAGTGCACCTCTGTCAATGAATAAGTGTTATAGCCATTAACTACTTTCTTGGAGTTTCTAAGGCAGTCTTTTTGCTCTTGAATTGTGTCCCACTGCAATTATGATAAAACCAATTTCTTAACAGATGTTTGCTTGGGTCTTGTTTTGTGTCAGCATTTGGTCCTGTAGGTGATCAGAGCATTTTTGTGCAAGAACCTTCTCTTTGTCAGTGTTAGGCAATAACCATAATGTGCTTGAAAATGTTAAGAGGATGGAACCAGGCTCTTGTTGGTGATGCTGAGCAATAGGACAAGAAGCAATAGGCAGAAAATGATGCACGGGAAGTTCCATTTGAACATGAGAAAGAACTTCTTTACTGTGTAGGTGACAGAACACTGGAACACATTCCCCAGAGAGACTGTGGAGGCTCCCTTACTGGACATATTCTAGAACCTTCTGGACAAAATCCTGTGCCATGTGCTCTGGGATGACCCTGCTTGAGCAGGAAGGTGGGATCAGATGACCCCCTCTGGTCCTTTCCGGTCTGAACCATTCTGTGATTCTGTGCTGAGAGGCTTTACGCTGGAAAGTGGTTCTGCAAGAGACACACGTCCTTTCTTGTTCATGCCTGTTACACAGTTACTTGAAGAACAACTTCCAGGTTACCAGCTTATGCTTACCCACTCCCCACTCCATAATATTCAGCTTCACTTCTGCAGCTCAGTCTTGATCTTTGTAGGTCCTTTCCAACTCAGAATATTCTGTGTGAACTTACCTATTTGCTCTGTGCAAATAGATTTTAGGTAGGCCTCTTTGGAAAAACACTGTAAGTCAGTGATGTTTATAACTTTTCATATAACACCAATTTGCAACTGCTCTGTGTGCTTATTCTCCTTTGGACCTCTTCCATCTAGACAATGTTTTCTGTAAGCGCAGCCAGAAATGGACTAGAAGCCTTAAATCTGTGCTGCATAGTTACTGAGATGTTCCTGCTTCCTAGCAAACAGGTCCTGTTCCAAGCAGGATTTAACTATCCTCCTTTAAAACATCAGGGACTTTTTGCCGTTGAAGGTAGAATTGGCATTTCCATTTAGATAGAAAGGACCAAAGTAAATCACAGAATGGGTCAGGTTGGAAGGGACCACAGTGGGTCATCTGGTTCAAACTTCCCTGCTGAATAGGGTCACCCCAGAGCACATGGCACAGGATCACATCAAGACTGTTAAGGAATATTTCCAGTGAGGGAGACTCCACATCCACTCTGGGCAATCTGTTCCAGTGCTCTGTCACCCAGACTGGATAGACAGAGGTTCTTCCTCATGTTTAGGTGGAACTTCTGTGCATCAGTTCCTGCCCATTTTCTCTTGTGCTATTGGTGGGCACCACTGAGCAGAGCCTGGTCCATGCTCTGCCCCCTCCCTGCAGACGTTGACAGACATGGATGGGGTCCCCTCTCAGTCATCTCTGCTAGAGGCTGAACATTCCCAGTTCCCTCAGCCTTTCCTTGTAAGGGAGATACTCCAGTCCCTTCATTATCTCCAAAGCCTCTGCTGGACCTGCTCCAGGAGTTCCGTGTCCTTCTGTCTTGAGGAGCTCACAGTTGGACACAGCACTGTAGACACACCTTACCAGAGCTGAGCAGAGGGTCAGGATCACCTCTCTGACCTGCTGGCATTGCTTTTCCTAATGGACTCCAGAATACCGTTGGCCTCCTTTACACCCAGGACACACTGCTGACTCAGGGACAGCTTGTTGTTCACCAGGATCCTGCGATGGACTGAAATGTCTTAAGCATTGTCAAAATCATAGAAAGACTTTTTGTCAAACTGCAAGACAGTAACTGCCTGTCTGCGACCACCAAAGCCTGACTGGAATTTGGACTGTGAAGGGGGACTTGAGATAAGACTATTGTCTAATCATCCCAAGTCTGAGGAGAAGTAAACAAGGCTCAGGAAAGAAGAATGTATGTGTGTTAGGAATCAGTTCTGAGCTCAAGGGGTGTCAGGGTGGGAGTGGAGGGTAGAGGGAAAGTGTTTTGGGTGTGTGATGGCAAAATTTCTCCACACCAAACCAAAGGAGTAAACCCCATTCTGGGAACACCACATACACATGGGACATTCATGTAAGAGGCAGCTGAGAAGGGCTCATAAATCATGAAAGAACTTCAAAGCGCCCCTTGACTCATTTCTGAGGCCTTCCAACACCTGAATGTGATCCAAGTGAGGCAACAGATCTAGACTGTCACAAAAGACTGCAAAGCTTCTAACCCCCCTAGGGTCAGTACCTGGGCATCTCCTGAATGTATATTAATCCATTGGACTCTGTGTTTTGGGGGATCCTCACCACTGAGAAGACCAGAAGAAACAGATCCAAGTGATACATTTTCTATTTTAATCTCTGTGAATTCACTTCTTTCCCCACTCTTTTTCCTATTTCTTTCTATCTCTCTTTCTTCCCTCACATTTACCATTAAATAAAACCCATCCTATTGACTTTAGCATCTTGTTTGAACTCTAATTTGGGCAGAGGCATTTCTAATAATTTTAATAACTCAATTATAACAGATCCCCAGGTTCTTCTCTACAGAGCTGCTTTCCTGCAGGTCAGCCAATTAAAATAAGATCAATTATTCCTTGCTGCGTGTAGTGATGCAGGAGAAAACTGAGGGTGGGATGCTGTACACCACAACTGAAAGAGCTATAATTGTTATTAAAAGGAGCTTGGGGGATGTGCTTTTATTGTCTCATGCTATAGAGCTCTGCATTTCTTTAAAAATTTTAACTCTTGTATTTCAAGTCAAAGTTACAAAAGGTGGTGTAACACATCTATCAAGAAGTTCAGATGGACTGAGGCTTATTTAAAAGCAGAATTTCAAAATATTCATAAAAATTTGGCAGGCTTTTCAAAACTCCTGTTGTTATAAACGTTCAACCCAGATTATTTTTGTCAAAGAATTCCCAGAGATAGTCTTTCAAACAAACTCTGATAGAATTTCAAACAAAGTGAAGGGATTATAGTTTGTAATATGGAGCACTGCTGATTTACATCATCATTAATTTTAATTTGGAAAAACTGAGCAACAGGCTAATAATGGTACTAGTGTTTGTCAATGATTGAGTTTAACTCTGTTTAAACATCCATTAAATGGCTGCATGACCACTATTTTTCTTTTTAATTCTGTGAATTAGACTACAGAGTACTGCAAGCAATTATTAGATTAGATTTTTAATTTCATTTACAGCCTGATTTTTATAATAAATGATGACCAAATAAACTAATCTGCCCATGCATATGAGTAAATTTTTTATAAATTCTTGTTGGTGCCCCATATGTCAAAAGCAGTAGTATGTGATAGTTAAAATTTGTGCTAAGATTGGGGTTTTTTTTATTTTCTCACCATTTGCTTCCATCGATTCTTTTGCATGCAAGCAATCTTCAGTTTACCGTCATGTATTTGGAATAACTGTAAGCTTTGTGATTTTAATTATAATGCTTCCAATGCACATAGTCTATTAAGTTATTCTGCATAACTCGCCATTTGAAAGATCATTTAATGTCATTAAAGTCACTTAGTGATTTTTTTTTCCCTGATTGAAAAACTGCCAATTGAATTGGTTTTATTCCTCTCTCTCTTCTTGTTGTCTCCCTTTTCATAATTGTTGTAATATTTTACTCTTTTTGTCAGTTAGTGAACAGTTCTTATCCTAATCCAAAGGTTTTATGTTTCTCCAGTTCTCCTCCCCATCCCACTGGGGGAGCAAGCAAGTGACTGGTACTGGGTTGTCAGCTGGGGTTGAACCACAGCAAAGCTGTAAAGCATTCTCTGCATCTCCTTTGTGGCACCTGACAGTAGGTTTTCACTGTCATCTTCTGAATAAATTTGCTTGGCAATCACTGTCCTCTGGAACTGATAATGAGCTGAATGGAGAGGCTCTTCCCCACTGACCCTGTTGCAGAGCAGGTGTTTTCCCAGTCATCCTGTTACTGGTGTGCAGGGACTATGAAGAGGGAAGCTGTAAAAAGCTATCCCTATCAGTTTGGTGTTGAGACTGGATTCCAGGGTTCCTGCCTCAAGATGTAGCTCTACAAGCACATGTCCATACCCCTCCACCAACCCCTCTTCCCCACCTCCCTACCCTCCTGCTCTTGAAAGCAGCAAAATAAGCTCTGCAACATGGTGGAGACACATTCCCTCTGCAATGTGTTTGCTTCCTGAACAGTAATAGCTCTAAAGTAGCTTAATAGCTTCTGAGATCCATGACCTAGATGTGACCCTTTTAAGGGCAGAAATGTTTCTGCTTGCTTTGTTGGATCAATATTTGTGTCCCATTGTTTGATGTGAAACACAAAGCAGTACTTTGGTAGAGTTAGGTAGAACTCCATTAGCTGGCAGAACTCAGTTTCACTCTGTATTATCTTGGACTAGAGCAATAGAATCAAAGAACACTGAAGCTATAGGTAAGAGATATTGCTCATTCTTTGTATTGGTGTGGATGTGCTTTAGGTGTAAAGATACAAAGTGTAACCTTGGCTTCAAAGGAATCAATGGATTCAAACTGTGGCTATTCCTGACTGAGCACAATAAACATGAAACTGTGCCCCTATAAAGATTTCAGGTATTCTGGGTATTCTATTCAATCCATTCTGTGTTTGGACAATTAAGCCAGTGTTCCTTAGTCTCAAATCAAGTATCTTCTGCGTAGCAAAAGCTGAGATGCAATGTCATCTTGAGCACATTGTAGGCATGCACAAAGCTAAAGAAGAGGCACGGATTTTGGCCACAGTCATGCAGCCTCTACAGAAGCTACAAACGCTTCTCCATGAAGATCACTGGGTCCACCCATGTCCCCTTTGGCTCAAGTTATGGCTAAAAGAAAACAGGACAGGCAGGTTAAGTGTAACATGCTGGGTAAACCAGGGGTTCTGTATTGAAGTTGTGACTCTGACTCCACATTTGTTCTGGTTTCTGACTTTGGACAGTTCACTGCTCTATGTTGTAGGTTCTTCATCTGTAAGGGTTCCTTTTATCCTGAGGAGGTTGCTTTGTGATCAGTGGAGCAATGGCATTGCCAGGTAAGCATGGAGTATTTAATACAGGACAATTTTTCTGTTGCTCTTTGTAGTACAGGCTAGCTAATAGTAGTATAATGTATATTCTAGATTACTCATATAAGGGGAAAAACTGGCTTTGCCTGTTAAGGGTCACTGTAGCTTTACAGTGCTTGGTGACCATTATGTCTGGATAGTTTTTTGAATGGTGCAATTGTGGCTGTTGTATTCTCTTGAGAAACTGGGGAATAAAACAGAAAAGACAGCTGGAATTCAGACTGTTAATCTTTTCTAATCAGGCTCTATTGATTTTTTGTTTGTTTGTTTGTTTGGGTTTTTTTTGACAGTACAAGAGTGGTGGGTTCTGAAAAATAGAGCACTAGGATGGACATACAGAATTCCTGTTATAATTTCAACATTCTATGTACCTCTAATCTTTTAAGTGCTGGTCAATATCCTACCTTTCCATTTGGGTGGCCAAGTTTTCACATATAGATCAAGCACATTTGCAGGAGAAAGTTAAAGTTCCTCAGAATATTATCAGAAATTATACTTAGAGTCTCAGAGGTCTGGAATGTCATGAAGTTTCTCTGGAAATCTCAAAATAATTGTCTTCAGAAAACACTTGAGAACTTGGCTGCTGTGACTGTGAAATTGCCTGGTTTTTATCTTGCAGATTGTGACAGGCATTTCTCCTGATAAAGAGGGAAATTAATTCTATTTTATAAATGTGTTCAGTGTTTCTTTATGCTTATAGTGGGTAATTTACTCTGGAGCAGGATAAAACACTGTTGTCAAAGAAACTGACTAGTAAAGATAAAACAATCTAGATAAAAAAACAGCTTTCTAGTCCTTCAAAGGGTTATATTGTGTCATGAGAGCTGAATATGTGTCAGCCATAAGCAGGGAAAAAAAAAAAAAAGGAAAAAAAAGAAAGGGAGTGTTGCTGTTTTAAAGCTCCTTAGGTTCTGAAATAGGGGAAGAAGCACTGTCTGAAGGGCAAAGGTTATGTGCAATCATTCAGCAAGAAGGGTCACAGACATCCAGAGTCTGCTAGAGGTAGAAAAGTCTTCTCATTTGCCTGGTCACCAGCCCCACAGTGAACAGTAGTTGAATTGAGTTATTACGCCCTAGCCTCTCAATTCCATCTTTTGCAAATCAGAATTGGAAGTGTGTCACCTTGTTTGCTTCCTGTGCTCTGTACAGCTGGGGTGAAAGGAAACTCATAGAAGTGTTGGTTGGAAGGAACCTCTGGAAATCATGTAGTGCAGTCTGCTGCCACAGTGGGATTGATGCCACTCCTGCATCTGGGCAGTCCTGGCTTTGTTTAGCTGAGTCTTGAATGTTGAGAATATGCTCTCAGAAACAGGGCATGAAATCCTAACACAGGCCTGTCTGCACAATCCAGCCTACGTGCTGGGAAACAAGGACAATGATTAGGCCTACGTGCTGGGAAGTAAAGGCAGTGTATCTATAAGCAATAATTATGAAGATGGTAACAAATAAAATAAGAACGACGGATGGGAAACCAAGAAAGTGGATGGGAAAGCAGAAAAATTGCTTATTGCAAGGTTAAAGCAAGATAGAGACATTAGATACTTTAAGCGAGAAACTTTTAGCCAATAAGTTATAGAGAATAGTTATACATAAACACCATAAAACCCTATATAAACTGTGTAATTAATTAATAAAGTGAGCACTGACTGTACCTCTATGAGGATCGTGTCATTGACTCCGGAAGCTCGCCCTCACCGCATCGGCAAAACTTTTTTCTCACTACATTTGAAAGCTTCCAGGGATAGAAATTCCAGCACCCCTCTGTGTAGGTCACTCTAGTATTGCCCTACTCTCCCAGTGTTAAGTTCAGGCACTTAATAAAAAGAGATTACAGTGCAAGACAGGTTATGATTGTCCTGTGAAATCAGTCTTTTAGGGGTCTTATTGGAAGTGGGGGGTAGATGAAGGAATGAGACAGGCAGCCTGGAAATAGTTTAAACAGGGGTTTTTTTAATACCATAGAATAAATATATTACAAAACTTGCACATTGTAACCATATGAATCAGGCTAAGAAAGTTTCATTGCAAATGCCTTTTAAAAATGGCGCAGTTATTATGATTAAGTTTAAATATGAAAATATTGATTTTTGACTATGGTGCTGAAAATCATACTTCCATTATGAACTCACTATTTCCAACTGTATTTTAAGTCTCTCTTCATAATTTGGAGGTAGCTGTGAGCCAGGAAACACTGTTAGCTTACAAATCATGACAACCTCTTGACATACAATCAAGTCACTGAACAAGCCAATTTGGGAAGGCTGAACAAAATTCATTGTCATTGGTTTCTTTGGTGTCCTTCAATTCAATCTGAGCTTTTCCACATGCAACACTTGGTGATATAAGGTGACTGAACCTCTGATGCAGAAAGCATCCTTCCAGATCCTTCATATTTTCTGTTGTGAATGGAACATAATCCAAAACTAAAGGATGACACCTATAACAAATAAATCAACTGGATTCAATTTTCTAACACAAAGTCAATATTGCCTAATCAAATATTTCCATTTTTTCATGCAAGTATATATATATGCACACTGAGTTGATATGTTCTGTTTTCTGCAGTGGAGATAAGTTTATTTTTTCTCAGACTCAGTCAAGAGACAAGAAAATTCAGTCTCCAAAACATGGATGCATTGTGGAAGCTTCTAAAAGGAGAAATGTAAAATTACATTGTTTTATTCTTAAATTACTTTTTTAAAGAATGTAAGCAGCTTGACAGGGAACTTGTTTTGGGTTTCTTTGGTTTCTTTGTTCTTTTGAGTGTTCAGTCGCCCATTTGAGTAGATTATTCTTATTAATGCTTCTGGTAATGACAGTTCCAGCAGACTGGCAGGAGGAGATTTGCATCTCTGCTTTTGAGCTTGCAATAGTTGGCTCTGCTGGAAACATATTTCGTGAAATGCTCTGCTGGACTTCGGATTGTCATTTCCCATTGTATGTATTTGTTTCTGATGCATGTCAAGTGAATGTTGTCTTTACACTAGCGTAATTGGCAACACAAATGTTGTTTATATTCTTACCTCCACACCATAACTCTTCAGGCAGATAATTCTCCATGAATTTTAAGCAATAGTGGCTGATTGTTGCTGGCCCATGTGCTTGTCTCTGTGGATGAACATAAGGTAGCCAGGGAGAGGACTCCACTGTATTCTAATTAATTCTCT
Source organism: Sclerurus mexicanus (assembly GCA_013396755.1). NCBI lineage: Eukaryota > Metazoa > Chordata > Aves > Passeriformes > Furnariidae > Sclerurus > Sclerurus mexicanus. The sequence goes on along the minus strand of VWZF01004715.1, from coordinate 746 downwards.
CTGCAGGAGGTGGATCTTTTTTTAACTGGAGCTGAAAGGTGAGGCTTGTTCCACAACAGGCACAGTCACATAACTGTTTTTTCAATGTGTGAACCACAGAGCTCCTGGCCATTAAGCCACCCATATGACCATACGAAAGTGCTCATAGGACACCATCTGGTGCATTCATTTTGTAAAAATTAATTTAGATCTGGTTTTTATTGATACTAGAAAATACTTCATGTCCTGAAATGCAATCTGGGAGAATGTGTAAGCTTGAGAGAGGACTTTTGATGAGGAAAAATGAAGTAAGTTTTAGATACTTAGGGAAGTTATTAATGGTAACTGTGAAGGAAAAATGAAGATTTTTATCTTCAAGATGAGGGAAAAATATATTTTTTTGCCTCTCTCTGTATTGAAGGAAGGTAGAGGAGAGAGGAACATTCAATTGTTTTTTGTTCACAGGGTGCCAGCAGCAAGAAGAAAGGAAATTATTTTAGTTCCCGAAGGGACTCAGAGAAGGTAAAACGAATTCCATTTTGTTAACTGAATTCAGTAAAGAGAAACTGAATTGTTTTTGCAAATGAAATTGAGGTTTCAGGGCTGGAAAGGATAATGCATTTGTTTCACGCCCCCCAAGCCCCGCCGCTTTTCTTCATTAAGGAGCTTTTGTAAAGCTGCCATCTTGAAAATTGCAAGACAGTCCTTACCTCAGGAAGTTCAGCATATAATGCATATATTCATTTCATGGCTAGGCTTTGCAAACA
>VWZF01004714.1:286467-306707 GCA_013396755.1 Sclerurus mexicanus | reverse complement strand
TGGATGAATGGGTGGATGGATGGCTGAATGGATGGGTGGATGCATGGGTGGACGTCCAGCGGCGATGCCCTTGCCCGGGCGGCCTGCGGCGGCTGACGGGCTGTGCCTTCCCTGTGCCAGGGCCCGCCGGCCGCAGCCTCTCCGCCGGCGGGGCGCCCAACCTCTCCTACCAGGAGCTCAAAGACTTGAAGAAGGCCAGCGTCCTCCACATTGACGTGCGGGAGAGGTGGGAGGTCGACAGGTTCGGAAAAATCCCGGAGTCCATCAACATCCCGCGTAAGTTCCGGCGCCGCGGCGGGCGGGCAGTGGGTGCGCAGTGCTCCCCCCGCCGTGGGCCAGGCTGGGGACGAGCGGCCGCGACTGAGCACAGAGCAGCGGTGCTGCACACCTGCTCGCGTCTTGTAAGGTTGGACTTCTCCTCCGGAGGAATTGGAAGCCTTGAAGTGTAAGCCTGTCTGTGGGTGGAAAATAATTGGGACTTTGTTTTCTGTGTTTCCCAGTGGGTGAATTAGTGGAAGCTCTACAAATGGACCCAACGGAGTTCAAGGAGCAGTACAATCAAAAGATGCCATCCAAGTCAGACCCTGTGGTTTTCTCCTGTTTGGCAGGAACAAGAAGTAAACAAGCACTTGGTTTTGCCATGTCCTTGGGTTTCAGCAGGTATGACTCTTGTATGTCAGGATGGAATTAATGCTGTCTCCCCTCTCAAAGCAGAACACATACCCTGTGAGCAAGGGTAAAAATGTACATGTGGAATCTGAACAAAGCAAGTAGTATTTGAGTTAGACACTTCCTCACGTCTCCACTGAACCTTGAAAGGTGCCATTGGGTGTTTTAGCAAAGTGAGGCGTATCACCCTCTGAACACAGCCCTCAGCAGCTCTGTGCATGTGCTGCAGGTGATGCAAACTGCTCCAAGACCACGCTGCCACTGAAAGGCCCTTCTGCCTCTTGGGCTCCCTTGCCGAGACATTGCTTCCTTATACAGCTTCATAAGCACTAGTCCTGAGATGCAGGATGATTGGAAAGGTAGAGAATTGCTTGCTTTGGTAGAAGTACAATCTTAGTTTATGAAACTACACCCTTTGTTGAATTGCAGTTCTGCCTGTATAGTTCACTGCTGACAAAGTACACCTTCACTGTCAGTAAAACCTTGGATTGTTTGCCAGGAGTAAAGCAGTGAAGGCAATAGCTGAAAAAGCAGTGAGATTATATGATAGAGTGAAAGCAAAAGCAGCATTTCACTGGCAGAATTGTTACACCCATGCTGGAAGGTGCCTTGCTGGCTTGAAGACTGCAGATGAAATTTAAGACCTTGGTTGTTTGCTCATGCTTTCACTGAACTGCAACTCATGAACTGGAATAGTCCTACTAATTCTAGTTGAAAGTGTGGAACCACATTCTTGTTTCAAAGTACAAAATATCCTCCATTATCTGTGTTTCATAATGCCTAATTGAAGAAGTCTGTATTGTTTTACATGGTGAGATTTTTTACCAGAGTTTAGTTTTGTGCAGTTTTATGTCAGATCTATAGAGCATGCAGGTGTGCAAGGAAGTAAAGATCATTGTGGTGTATTCATTTGATGAGATCTGAAGCATTAGACATAATAACAAGTAAATCTCCCACTGCAGTGAGTCTGTTCTCACTTTTTAAAAAACCAAGTGTCAACTGTGTCATTGATCCAGCTGCTATTTCTTGCTCAACGTTTGATCTCCAGCATTGTATCATTTGGAAGAAAAGAGTTACAGAACGCATTGGATGGACGCAGGCAGTATTAGAGTACAAAATGCCCCTCTGGCTCACTGAGGCTAGGTACAATTTTATTTGATTGCAGAGAATTTCTGTATGCTTTTTTTTTCCCTCCTTTTTTTTTTGGTGGGGTTTTTGTTTTGTTCTGGGTTTTGGGTTTGGCTTTTTTTGGGTTGGTTTGGATTTATTTGCTGTGTCATTTTAAGATACAGTGTTAAGAACGACTCTTCTTAAGAAAAGTATCTTCTGCATATTTTCAGAGTTCAGCAGTATGCTGGTGGTTTTGAGGACTGGGTAAAACATGAACCTCCAGAAAAGAAATGAAGATGACTGCCCCAACCCTTACCCCATCAAGGCTTCAGGATGGTTTGTAGGATTTAGCATTCAAACTGGATGCATTACACTTCCAGACTTAAAGCTCACTCCTATCTTGTGTAAACGTACATTCACCTTCAAATGGCCATGCATATCAAGTGCTTGGTTTAAATTATATCTAAACACTATGACATGAATAAAGGACATTAAACTTGTTCAACCTTTACTTTTGTCTATGTTTTTGGTGAATGCATGTGAAGAGAATCTAAGTGCCTATTATGTTTACTTTTTACTTGTATGATGTAGTTTGTGACTGTTTAAACTAATGATGATAGGACAAATAAAATTATTTCCCAAATACTTGTGTTGGGTAATTTGTTTAGAATAGTTAAACTGTAGATATTCTAATGGAATTGGGGTGACTGCCCTAAGTACAGATTTATTATACTTCATGTGAATATGAAATTTTAAAATAGTTGCTGTGTTATAGACTTGTACTATGTGATTGTAAGGCCAAAACATCACTACTGGTCAGAAAATACAAAGAAAAACTGACCTGATGCTAGAATACTTGCTGTTCAAAATGCTCTGATTCCTTATTTTAAAAGTATATCCACTTTTATAAGCAGATCTGCTTCTGAACCCACAGTGCTGTAATGTTCAGTCAATACTTCTGTTCTCTCAGCAGCTCAGTATCAGGTGAGAACTTCCCTATAGTTGAAGTTACTATTACAGAGATGTAAATGTTTTAGACTGAAAATTAAAGGTGTGCAAGGAAGTTATCTGCCTGTCTTACCTGTAGCCAATAATATGTGAAAACTTTCAGCTACTTCTCTTTTATTGAGATACCACATTTTTATGCACTGCTCCTTTGAAATGAAGCACAAGAAAGGTGATTTTTTTTTCTGCCTGCTGGGTAGCAAGGCTGTTAAATTCACATTGTGTTCCATTTCCTGTTGTTCTAAATTACATCTTTCTTTTTAAAACTGTCATCACTGAATGTAACTCCTTCAACTGCACTTTATTGCCCTTCGCTGTTTACACTGGAATCAGAGCTGGTAAAATTATCTTTGCTTCCCCAGCAGAGACATGCCTTAAGAAACTTCTAGTTGCCATCAAGAAGTGCCTGACGTTTTAGCTCTGAGGTTTAGGTCACATTGTGATTTAAGTGTAAAGTAAAGTCTGCAGAGGGTCTTGAGCAGCAAGAAGAAATTTAATCACTCCAGCCAGAATTCTTCATTAATAGTGTGAAATTTCTAATTCTAAAACATGAGCTTTCTTGGCAGATTATGTGGTGTATACGAGAAGGCTGATGTTTACCTAAAGAACAGTTCCTGTTTAAGAACTCTACACAACAGAGGTCAAGTTGCTTTGATTTATTTCTATTCCCCAAGTCCACATTACAAATAGCACATTTTAGACTTCAAGAAATGAAAGCAAAATAGCCAAATTCCACTTTATCAATTAAATGCCTATAAAAGGTATAGATCAAATACAGTAGCAAAGACCAAAACGTATATATTTTCTATCTCACCAAAGTGTTTGGGGCTTGTTTATCTAATGGTTTATGGAAATAACCTGAACAGAAATAAATGTTAGTAGCCTAATGGGCTACATACAGACACACTTCAGTTATATTTCACTGAATGACCAGCCAATTACAAAGAGGTATTTGCAAAATTGGAGGTTTTTAAGGGGCCAGCTTTTTGAACCAAGACACATCACAGAGCACAGGTTTTCAAGAATGTCTCTCCAGTATTTCAGACCAGTGAAATGTGTTGTTTCAGGGAAAAAAAAAAAACCCAGAACAATATTACTGTACTTTATTTTATCATTCCATTTTTATACTTGGGCAAGTTGGCATTATCATTCAAAATAAAGTTGTACAGAACTTAATTAAAAACAAAGTTATCTAAAAAAAAAAAAAAATCAAGAAATCAATTTAGGCCAATTCCTGACTTCAGTGGGATATCTGCCTGAGTAAGGAACGCAGGATATGGCCTTCTGTTTGAAGGAATCTCATTTTCTCCAGCACAAAGTTAACCAAGGAATCCCATTTCAGTTATTCTAGAGTTGCTCCTAACATCCCAATTAAAATTAGCCAGTACGAAGCTCACCAAATGCTCGACCCTCTTAAATAAACTCTAATGAACCACACAAATTCACACTAACAGTGAAGGCAGACTAACAGTGTATATCTTTTCTACAAAAAAAGCCACCATAAAAAACAGCAATCATATTCAGATTTGTACTTGATTGTGAAATACTCTGATTGTACCATACAGTACATTTATTTGAAAAAAAAACCAAAAAACCTAGTACGTTGGGCTTCTTAATTCCTAACCCTTGAAATGTTTCAGAAAACTGCAGAATCACTATACATATTGCACTTCTCTGGTAAGCTGGGCTACTACACATCATGGCAAAAAACATCCAAGTAGGTCTACTGAGGAAAACAGCTTTTTTAAATCCAAAAAAAGAAACTGACCTTCTTTCCTGCAGCTTTCATTAAAACTGTAACAATATTCTTTACAGGCTCTTCTAGGAATTTGTTTCTGAAGGATTGTGTATTACTTGTTACAGAATCTGTATTTATTTTTTTAAATCAACAAAACTCAGGGTAATGAATAGATTTAACATACAGTGCACCATCTTCCTTCAGTCACAAACAAAATGAAGACAACACAAGTCATTAATAATACAGTTACGCTTAGGCTTCGGGTTACTGTCACCTTAAAAGTAATTCACTTCAATGCAAATAAAGCCAATAATGAACTATTTGTTTTGAGTGAGAAGTGTTAATCTTTCGCAGCTTGGTTTAACGTTGGATTCCTTACACTGAAAAATCTTAGCACATTTGCTCCAGCGTCAGAGAAAATGATGTAGTTTTAGAGAAAAAGCTTTCAAAATGCTTGACACAAACAAGCTATTTATTCTTCAAGTTCTTTGTCAAAGATGTTACTAAAACCTTCTGTCCATTTCATGAACACAGGAAAGATCCCAGGATGTCTTGAGTCAAAGTGGTCCATAAAGAAATTCTTTGGAATGCCTTAAGATTGGCTATAACTAGAGTTCTGGCTACCATTTGGACCCTGTTCTCCTTCACTGTTTGAAGAAAACAAAAACATGTGTCTTCAATAAGAAGCGTCATAGTACATTTTTATCCTTTTTTAAATTAAAAAATACAGTATTCTAAAAATATTAAAAACCCTTTGAAGGAAAATACTTCAACATATGCACAAACAGGTCAAGATATTCTGCTCAGTTTCATAAAAAATGCAAAGCTTATTTTCAGCATGCATAAATACTTCACCATATTTATTTGAATAAGAATTTCAATATATGCCCATGCAGCTTTCTGCTGAATCTACCTCTGAAGAACACTGCAAAGTTCACATTACATAAGCATGTACACAGGAATTTACATCTGCAGATTCCCAACAGTGATATTTAATCACAGTAATTAAATATGACATCAAGCAGGCCCAGTTCCATTGAATCTGGCCCAGCCACAGAGCCTCACACTGGGGTTCCTTACATTTGCTGAGCTGTATTGATCACATTCTAGTCACATTAACACTCTCCATAACGCAATGGATGTTCTGCTTCTCACTAGCTCCTGAACAATCATACTGGTTTTGTAACAGAAATATCTGCAGGTAAAAACATACCCTATACCTTGAATTTTTTACACATTCTTAAGACAGTAGTCTAATATTTTATATGAAAGGCGTATTAAGGAAGTACGGTACCTGTTTGGAGGTGGTTTTGGTTTAGGCATTTTACTAAGAATAGTAGCCATCTCTTTCCTCTCATCAAAGTTCTTCCACTGCTCATACAGCTTCAGAATAACCCTGATTATTTCTAAAATCTGAATTAGAAAGAAAGGAGATCCTGAGGTCAGGCACAATAGCAATTTTATCTTTTCCATAGTTAAAGTGTGTACTTAATTAAACATGCCCCAAAGTGAAATTAAACAGCACAATTTTCATATTATAAACAGATACCTCACACTTAATCTGGTGGCAATCAAGCATTTCTTTAACTAGTTTTTTGTTTTAATTGTGAATGGAAGCCTGAACAGAATACTTTCCCTTTCAACTGTATACACCACTTCTCTGCCCCTGTAAACTAAATAACTGTTTATTTGCAACTACTTCCACAGCTTGTAACTATGCTACTGGGAAAATATGGATGCGTGGCAGCATGACTGCAGCTACAGGACTATGGATTATTAATACAGTAACTATTTTATTATCAATGTTCTATATATATTAGAGGCACAGTGTTGGAAAACAAAAGTCCAAAACCACAAAACATTGGTCTGAATTCTTTCCTTCCAAGAAACAGAGCCAAGAGTTTCTAAATACTTCGTACAATATTCTATGATAAGAACTATTGATATTTCATATTCCACTTCTGGAAGCATAAGCATTCTCTACCAGTTTTGACATTTTCTATCTACTGCACCTCAACTACCTTAATTTCCTATTAAATTTCTAGTGTAATATTCTATACAAAGGCTAGATAATGTTTGGTTCATAATTTACTTCATTATTCTCTAGATTAATAAATCAGACTTCTTTCTTCTTCTAAATACATGAACTTTGAGTGCTAGAGCAATACATGTCCCTGAAACACAAGTCATAGTTGGCTAAGAGTTCCACAGTGTTCATGTGAAAAAAATCAAGCTTAGATTGTATCACTGACACGAGAACCAAGACATGTAAACATTCAAACATGTTCTGTATCAAGCTTATGGTAACCTCATCTGTGAAATATAGGTTGGTTCTCCTCTGCTGCCAGTTTATTACCCTGCTTTTACATGCATGACAGTATAATTCACAGAACTCTTGATTCAAGCATAGCATCCAGCATTTAAATTTGAAGACAAATCCTGGAATACAAATACAATGCCGGGATAACATCAGTGGGATAAAGAGCAATACCAACGGCACAGAGAGCAGTGGTACATTTCATGCATAACAGGCTACTTAATTCCAGACACTGTTTCAAAAAAAGGCAGGCCAAAAAAATATGTGCTAAATGAAACAGTGTGATAAGGAGTATAAGTACTAGTTTGGCTTGCTTGCTGGAGCTAAACAAGGTTAAAGGAGTCAACCTGAGAAGTAAAAAGAACTAGTGAAGATGAAGAACATTGTTAGTATGAGGACAACCGCACCTTGAAACCTGGTAAATTTAAAAAGATCTTTATTTGACATGAAATTTACATTAGCAAGGAACTCGAATGATCTTTGCATCCTCCTGTTTAGCATTGACTGAAGTCACGGTGCTGGACATCCTGAAAGTGTCAAGAATGTTCTACACTATGCTATACTATGCACATGTTTAGGGAGAAAATGAGAACAGTATGTCAGCACAATGCTGAAATGTGAATCAGAAAAATCATGTGCACTTGAATTTAGAAGTCAAACTCCTGCTGGCAATCTTGTATGACTGAAAGACGGTGGGAATTCTTTTCCTGGCAAAAAATATAAAAGGTATTGGTTTTATATTTCTGTCTGAAAAATGGCAACACCAGCAATGCTTTTCTGTTATGCAATGGCTTTTTCTTGACTTTCAGAGTAGGGTGATAAACCAAATAGCCTTACATTGTCTCCCTCCCCAAGAGATCTACCTGATTTAACAGCGTCTAATGTGACCACCGAATGAAGTTCAAATCAGTATCGCAGATGTGTAAGAGAACCATGATTACCATTTCTGGCCAGCCCATTACAAGTGGTGGGAATAAAAAGCAAGAGTACCTTTTCCATATCAACAGACAGCTCAGCAAACCATTGTCTTGCATCCTTTTGCTGGACAACACAGGCCACATGTAGGCAAGCTGCAAAGAACAGGTGACATGGATATTGAACAAAGGTTCACCCCAATGCAGTTATGAATGTTCTATTTTTATAAACCCTACACAGTTCAACAGAGAAAACTTGGGATTAATTATCTGATTTTTCTTTCAGACTTTTTAAGTTGCAAGGCTACACTGTCAGTGCTATGTGAAACACAACCTTTTGAGGGCACTCTGAGGAATGCTTGTGATGGGACAGTGCACAGAATACATCCATTTAAATGGCAAGAGACAGTATTTGTGTTACTTACCTAGAGCTATCATGAAAGGAGGGTACAGCAGACAAAGATCAGTTCTATATGTGTCATTCACTATCCTCCTGTGCAAAAAAGAACTTGTAAGTATTTTCCTATTCACCTTTAAACTATATCATGAGTTTACAAATATTTTGTCAGTTTCCCAGATGGTCAAAGCAGTGAGGCTGCAGAGCTAAATATCAAGGGAAGAGATCTTTTCCCTTATAAAAAAATCTCTTAAAGCCTTTTTTTTCCTTGTAGTCACTGCAGAAGTTTATTTGGAAACACTATTTTAGTACCATACATGTCTTTCTGCAGAGGATGTTGATGTATACCATAAAATAATTACCTATTTCACAGATAAGTAAAGCACAAAAGCAGTATTTTTGCTGTCTTTCTGTATTGAAACAGTTCAACAATAACAGTTCAGCTAACAGCTAAAAATCCCTATATATTGTTTCTACCTCCTATAACAAGATACAACAGAAAGATGATGTTGATAGAAAGAGATTTCCTCTACTCATAGTCATCATTCAGTAGTGTAAAAACTGCTATTCGAGCTAGTCTGAAAAATAAAAATCAGACCACTGCAAAGTAAAATCATTACAGGGTTAAACACAGAATAATCTAAGTCAGGAACATATACCTGCACAGGTTAGCTAGGGCACCCTTTGTATTCAAATATGGCTAAGCCTGCTTGGTTAAGCAAAAGCTTAGCCACCTTTGAAGCATAACTGTTAAACAGTTGCTTTCTTGATGAAAGGAGAAACTATTGCCACTGTCTTCATTACCATGCAAGAGGTAGCAGCATGTCTTCTTGGCCCATATCTTGCACATATTGGAGCAAAGGTCTATAAGGATGATATACTATCAAACAGCAGTCCTAGGAAAAATGTCAATAGGATAAAAGTTAGATTACAATGCAGAGCATGTTGTCAGTTCATATTTAAACATTTGGTTTACAAGTCAATTGCTGATTATTTTTTTTAAGTAGCATTCTGACACCTAGCCCTGCTCTAATGAGGGCAGTGCTCTCTCTAGAATACCATTACATAGCATCGTTGCCAGTCTGTCAATGTCCTTCCCCTAAGAGACACAGAAAGCCACATCTGCAGCATACTGAAACCTCATTTGCTTACAAACCCGTAATTCCCACGTGGAAATACAAAACACTGCCAGAAAACAGTCTGTTACTAAATACCATACATGGAAAGCATGCCAAAATAATTGACACTGGTTTGGAAAGGAAAAAAGAAAAATTCCACTGCTCTCAAATCCCCTCATTTCAGGGTCCAGGTAAACAAGAAGGAATAACCCTCTCACTGAAAGCAGCCAACTGTATGGATACTAGAAGGAAAAGCCACATTACATGTGCTGAACACTTAAGTGAAACACAGTTATTGCACATACTGTATATATATAACATAGCGCTTGAGCAGAACTACTCTAGCTAAGTGCCTAACCCATCCAAATCCAAGCAATATACAGAAATCAGGCACTACTTTACCCAAGCCCCCTAAAACGCCTGGTTTGAATCCTTTCAGCCTCCTGAACAAACACAGCAATGAGACAGCAACTCTTACAAAAAGCAGATATTGTTCCTTTCTTTGAAGGTGCCTGGAAGAAAATGTCACACTGTGCTCCTTTCATCCAACAGAGTAATAGTCACAGCACCATCTCAAAAAATGGGAGGCCTGAATTTCGTTTCTTCTTCACAGGATTCAAACCACATCTCACTTCCTAGAAGATTACTCTAATTATCAGGTTGCTACAGACTAGCCTGAGTGAGATAGTACACACACTTTCTGCTGGAAAATGTATGTGCAGCTCCAGATTCTTCCAGGCAAAAAGAGGGCACAGTAAGGATTTTATGGTCATGATTGGCCATTTACCTAGGAAAATAAGGACACTGACATCCCAATCTCTGCATTGGGACTTAGATACAGTCATCTTTCTTTTGCAAAACAGAAACAGTTCCACCAAAAAACTCAACCTACCATTAATTCTAAGAGATAGAATTCACATTCTAGTATCTGCAAAGAAGTAAAATCACAATTAATGAGCAGCATGTTTCAGACAGCAGAAAGAATTAACTGACACCCAGTTTAACATCATGAATGCACAGGAATGCTCAATACCTATTTTCAACAGTCCTAAATGCATTTCATCTGAAACTACAAAACCAAATAAAAAATAAATTGCCTTATCATCTTTATAACTTAACTCCAGTCATAATAGCAATGAATTTAAATATTTTGGATCAAGTTTACTATGAAAGACTACTTCATTGACAGTACATTACTTGTCTGATTTATTTCAACACATGCCAGCAAATTGTTCCCAGTGCATAAAGACTTAACAGCAATAAAGTTCTTTTGTAGAATTAGAGCTTCTTCATCAGGCCACTAACATGTCCAAAATATTTTCAGGTTTAATTTCATAAGAAATATTCTGCCCAACTGCAGCAATTAAATCAGCTTTCCCTCTTGATAGAGAAAGTGACATATTAGTGACATCAAGAAAAAGACTGAACTGCTTTGGTTATAGAAAGCAGTACTCCAAAATATATATTCATTTGCCTTTCTCTGTAAAATAGCAGTTTTATTATAAGGCCTTAGATATTTTATATTCTGGTGTATCATTTGGCTTTCTAGATCATATGAAAAGCAAACCATCAAAAAAATAGCACTTGTTACAGTCAATCTAAAAATAATTAAATGCTTAACTTACAAAATTCTAAAGCACAGATCAAAACTGATTTTAAGAAAAACTACAGAACTTCTCAGCATTGTGACTAAGAATGATTTGAAAACCACTGGTAAATCTAAATTTTAATAAATAAAAATTACTTTTCCAAAGCCATTAAATTAAATTTTACATGGAAAAATAAAATTGCTTTCTGTAAGCCAAATGCTCCTGTGTGCAAGCTTGGAAGCATCCCAGATCCAAGGGCCATTTACCTTCCTTGGAGCAATCTATTTGTAAACAAGAACATTCAAAAAAAACCTAAATCTCTTATTATCATGCTATAGAACAACTACTATTTCAGACACCCTGTCACATGTCTTTCTTATCAACAAATAAGGAGGTTATGTAAAATTTATTATTTCTAAAAGTAACTTTCCCAACATTCTATCCAAAACTAATTATGAGCAACCCTGACATATGAGTATGAAAATATTTCTTTCTTAGAATTTAAAAACAGGATTTCCTGCTAACCATTATTTGTCTTAATTTATTTATCAAGTATAATTTCAAACAGCATACTTACATGGTTCATCCTATAAGGAAACTCCTTTGGAAAGGCATATGAAAACCTAGTTTTCACTACAGTAAGGAGAAATAAGTATGTTAAAAATCATGTAAATAATACTTTTACTTCTTTCCCTTTCTATTAATTCATCTCTATATAGCCCTTCAAATCTATTTGGCAGCACAACTGCTTGCAGTACAAAAGGTTTGTATTTCAAAGAGCAAAGGTAAGTTATAAGATTTAAGATCTTAAAAGGGGAAGAGAAATACACCTGAAACCCAGACTGGCACGTGTACTCAGCCAGACATTTGACTGCTGCTTTGGACACTATTAAATCTTCTGGTTAACCACCAGCTAGTTCATGGACACCTAACCTTCCACAAGTTATCATTCACAGAGCTGTCTAGCTACTGATGTTCAGGATCTCAGTTCCAACACTAAATCCAAACAGCATTTTCACGTGAGATATTTTGCATAGGCTTCATTCTTCAACATGCAAGATCTCAAATCAATTGATGAATTCTTTGAAAATCAAGACTTCTTTTATGTCCATGATAAAATGATTTTGGATATGCAAAAAACAGGCTCAAATTCAAAGCAAGAAGTCAATTCACCACATTGCAGATCAGTGCCCTAGGCACTGGATTAATCTGACTTTTCAAGGGTGTTCCTCTCCTTGAGAGAGACACCTAAGCATCTACTTTGGCATATAATATGATTCAAGACACTTGCCTCCATGACCATGTTCAAATATATCCTCAGTTTTCTAGCTTATGATGATCTCTGATTTAGATACCTAATTAATCTTCATGTATTTTACAAGAAGAACAGGTAGAGACAGTGCACTGGTAAGAAATATGCTAAGATGCAAAACCAGAGCGATTTTGTGTCAGAATGTTGAAAAAAGAAAAGTACACTGGAGGATGTGGATTTGAGATTTGTACACGTGAAACATTTAAAAAACTATTTCAAGTCCCTGTCATCCAAGGAAAACATGTAGGATTTAACATCCTGAATTGATACTATTGATACTACTTTCAGACAATGAGCACGCCATTTACTTTGAAGAAAAGACAGCATCGATTGTCTGGACTAAAGACTTCACCATTTAGACCTATGGTGGACTTTACTAGAAAATTTGCTGTAGGACACTAAGACTAGGCTACTGGATGGAAATTTTAATTATTTCAAGAAAGAGAATCAATAAAAAGGGTTTCTCAAGAAGTATGCAAACTGAAAATGTACATGTAAAAAAACCACACCACTTTTGAGGGAGAAGATGGGGAAACAAAGCTTTTTCCCACAAAGCAAGCTGCAGACACAACCATATGGTTGTCCTTTCAGTGAGATGTGGAAATAGAGCAAAAAGGTTTTGAACAGGTTGTCAGAAGCCAGTCTATCTTCCTTAAAAAGGAAGCATGTGTTAGTAACTTCATGTTTCTACAAAGGAATAAATGCTTGGAGAAAGCCTGTTGCATTTGTCCCCACTACCATCATATCACAGTTGACAGGACTTCTAGGTCTGAAGGAAGAGCTGTGAGGGAAATCTTCTACAGGATCCTGAGACTTGGGATTTTGAAAAACAGCACATTTTAGAACTAGATGTCCAAGTAAAATCAGCTACTGTGTATTTACCAAAATCGACCTAACTTTCTCACTGATGCATCAAAACTTCCACAGAGATGCTGCTAATATAAAAATAGCAACTCCCATTACTAAACCCAGTGCTGGTCTTGGTCATGCTGGCACTGAAGATGTGTTTCAGTTTCTGGTGGTAGAACTGTCATACAGCCAGCCCCACGGCCTGATCCACACACTGCATGTGGAGGCTACAGATGCAGCCAGTCACCTGTCCCCTCAACGGCTGAGAGGGATTTTGAAAGCACTGACCTACATTTTGAAGACCATAGCCAGGAATTGCCTACTGAGAGCAGCTGGACCTTCTGGGTCAGATAACAGCATTTAGTTAAGGAAGACATCACTTTAAGACCTTGATGGATTACATGAACTGGGAAATGCAAGGCAAGTGGGAAAGACAGAGAAGTAACTACAGTGTAATTTTATTGAATTTATTTGTGAACAATATGTAGGTTACAAAATGTCTTTTTAGAAATAACAGTGCAAAGACTAATTTTATGATGGGGAAAAAAGGATTAAAAAAACTGAAGGTATACAGCCTACCAAAAATTCTGAAAACAGGTACTTCCATAGAGCCATACCTTTTATAAAACAGAAAAATAAAGCTCCAAGTTTCCAATTCTATCTTTGAGTAGTTCAGAATTCAATTTACTTCTCAAGAGTGTTTATAAATTTCAATAGTTTTATTTTATTACTTTGTTTTAACTTATGCCTGACATAAGTTCCAACCAGAATCAATGAAAATTAATACAGAAAGGACCCCTCTGTTTCTGTATTTAGAAAAAGAAGCCATTTAGTCTAAATGGCTTTAACTGGCTCTTATAGTCCTCCATGATTTCATAAAAAGCTACCTTTTAAAAGCAAGCAAGGAAACTATCTGATCTCCCTACAGAGATGCCTAACTACAGTATAATGAAATACTGATACTTACATACAGAAGTAGCAGCAGAAATTAACCTTGTATTTGAAACAACACCAAATTCCTGAAGAAAAAGAATGGTAAATGAGGTGAACCACCTGAAACACCATACACTCACATTGTTATAAAATTAAAATAATGGCTTCTTACTAAACTGGACTTCTTTATGCAGTACTGCAGTATTTGGTTTTCTCCCCCACCCTCCCTTTTTTTTTCCTTAAGGTGACTCTTAAGTAAAGAGTTATTTCACTGATTAGTTTCTTTGTTTTTTCATGAGGAATAGTAAAGATTTATGAAAGGTACCACAGCTACAAAAGCTTAGTTGGCTAACACTCTGTATATAAAATAGACAAGAGGGCTTCAAGTCGGTATGTTTTTTTTTTCCTTATCCCATTTGGAGAGAAAACTGTTTTTAAAAACCTGCCATTAACTACATTTTTAATTTATGTTTCCATGAAGTCTTAGCTCCTCTGCTGAGACAGTCAGCAACCACAAAATTTTCTGTATATACTGTTTTTTCAAAGAAGTGCATAGCCGAGTTATTACTGCATAGCTGCCCTCTAAAGATGCAGATTCTTTAAAGTAAAGAAGGCTACACAGACTTCTAAAATACAAGGCACATCTATGTATATACACTCTGCCTGTACTTTCTAAAAGGCTTATTTAACAGGCTAGTAAAAACCCCACTCTCTCCAACTTTCTCATGTCCTTCACCTCTTCCAAACACTGAAAAGTGTCACAGTATTTGTAGAGACAACAGTATCACTGTAGAAACTGGTTTAGTAGGACTGCTTCTACTATCCACTAGGTATTTGAGTTTGTTCTGTAAAATTCCTTAGTGCTGACATATCATAAAATTGGCCAACTTGGGGTTTTTTTCCATTCTGCAGATACTTCTAAAACAGCTGTAAAACTTCCTGCATTACAGAGCACTAAAAGCAGCACCCAGCTGATGCTACATCTTGACCACACTGAAAGTGGATTTTAATGGTGGAGGCACGGAGCCTTCTCACCACTATCCCTAATGGGTCAGTTCCTTAGGAAAATTTCTCAAGGACAGCACATAAGCTACAACATACTTTTAATTCAAGTAATGAAAGTGTGGTAAACTCTGAGGATCCCTCAGTATATGAAATAGAACAGGATAATTAGGAAAAAAATTCCAATTATGTTTTAAAGTTTGAGTAAACATAAACAAGGAATAACACACCAGAAAGGAGATGCTGCACAATTTAAGATATAGTGTATGCAAATATGCAAACACTGTATCACAGCAAAATAGCCATTTAAAATACTTTTTTTCAATTTTCAGAGGCACTTCAGGGTTAGTAATACAGACAAAATTGTGAAAGATAACATGTTTGAAGGCCTCCGTCTCCTTTTCTTAAATGCTATAGAAATCTATACAAAAAAGAGAAGGTTTCAACCCCCAAAGCATGAAGATGACAAAAAATTTAAAAGTCCTAAACGTTCTCTCTCTCATACATCACATAATTTTACATTAAAAAATTGTAATACTTCATACCTCTACTTTGGATGCCAAAAACACACACGTAGGAGCCATTAATACTGGATCTATACTTTTTAGGGAATATCTGAAACGTTACAACAAAATTATAATATGTTGTTTCATACACGTAGAACGATTAATCTATTAAGAGCACCACACTTCCTTTTGAAAAAGCAAAGCTTAAGTTAACTTTATTAAAGCATAAAAGCTTTACACCATCCAGAAAACAAAAGTGGCACTGTTTTTAATACAGAACTGCATTTTTAAAGGGCTACCAAAATGTGCCTAGCAAATGTTTTATTCTTGTACCATCATAGTAAACAGTCCTACCTGGCATAGAATCTCTTGAAGTAGACTGTAGCAGTGGCAATAACTTGTTGTCTTAATTTAAGATGTTCACCTAAAGCCTGGATAACTTAAAAAAAAATGAACAAAAGCTTGAGTTGAGTTTTTTTAAACAATTTGACACCAAATAGCAAAGGGTCTCAAAACATGACTAGTGCTGGGGATTCTAAGGAGCAGCAGCCCAGTCTTCTCCCTCAGTTCAAATACGTTGCTCTGGTGAGACCACATGTTGCTGTAAACCTACAGACCTGCAAGTGAAGAACCACCGCTGCCTCCTGAAGCTTGGGGACACCTTCAAAATGGGAAAGGTAACTTGACTTCATTGTGTACAAAGCGAGTATGACCTTTAAGAAGACGACAACACAAATCTCAGAAGGGTCAAGCTTGAGTACTCCATTTTAGAGCTAAACAAATTCAAACACAGAAAATAAAAACCTATGTCTCTTCAGTGCCATGCAAAATGGATGGGTTTTTTTCAAACAAGTAAAGCTGCCAACGCAAACATGGTCATTAAATTTGGCAGAGGCAGCAGGTGTTAAAAAAATGACATATTTAGTCTAGGGAGAGGGGGTGGGAGACCAGAGGATGCAGTCAGCTGCTCCATCATGGTGGTCCTCTGCCAGTTGGCCAAGAAACAACCCTGGTGTCATCTGTGCAGGTAGCTCTTGTTTGGCCTCCCAGGCAAAGGAAAGGTGCCAAGAAAATTAGATGCATCAAGCTGGGATTAAGAGCAGGGGCTGCATGTAAAGAATGGCACAGTGAAACATAAGGTTGTTACTTGTCATTTTTCCCACACTTCTTTGCGGCCATTATTCTGGGCAAGGCTCGTCTATGTGAAGGCTCCCTCTTCTCTTTTTCCTCCCTCATGAGAAATGTCAAAAACAGTATTTTAAAATACACTTAAGTATATTTTTAAAATATGTACAGCAAGACCAAGACAGTGACCACTAGCAGGAAAAGTAAACAATTCTGTTATCCATCATCACTAATTCTTAATCTCTACTTAGGCACTTAAGTCCAGAGTTGTTTCCCCATGCTTTTATCACTTATCCCCTGGGAACAGTCAGGGTACACCTGACTAATTTGTCATCCACTGTGGTTACCCAAAGCAACATTAAGTCCCTCTCTGTGCCATATCATTCTATTTCTAAAGAGAAGAATGCCAAATTCGGACTAGCTTGCCAGTGACAGTAGGACAAGCAATACTGCCAGAAGGGATGTTAAGCCCAGTATGCAATGTCTGTACAAATATTAAAATATTTATCAGCATATCCTGGGAGCTTTGAAAGAATTTTTCCCTTTGATTTGACCATGGGGCTAAAAACCTGTCCAACTACTAGGGCATCAGAAAAATTCAAATATTTAGCTAAACAGAATTCTCCAAATATGTTTCCTACTCCCATGGGACTTTCAGGAACAGTTAGGCCATCTGCTGTCAGAAAAAAATCAAGTGTGGTTTAGGAAAAAAAAAATGGACAAGAGCCTAGAGAGACTTAATGAAATGGAAGCTTGTATATGCTGGGAAAAAGTCCAATACTTGTAATTATTTTTTTAATATTTGAAACAAAACTATAGGATTATTTATCCCTGTATGTTTACAAAGTAAGTCATTTCAGTGTTTTGTTTTAAATACTGTTTTAAATCTGAATATTTTGAGTATCCTCTAACACAAACATTACAGCTTCTGTCCAAAATCAGAAAGGGAAAACAACTAATACACTTTTCAACCAAAATCTGTTAAGTCTTGGTGATCCAAACAGAGAAACCACTATCAGTTTCCTTTTTCAAACTACTTTAGAAGACTATCTTTTTCCTTCTCTACAGTATTCTGAATAGTTGTGCATGGCCGTACAATCAGTTCGTGATCTACTGCACTTGTTTTCCAATGAGGAAGTGGCAGGAAATTGCCCCCTCCAAGTAATTTTTTGATTGCTCTAGGGAACAACCATCCCCTGGGCTGCCACACACTGACGTGACATTCTGTGGCCATGACTCATAGCCCTACCCAGACAGTGCAGATGGGAGACAAGGGAGGACCCAAAACAGGATCCCTGTTCTGAGGCAGGTGATGATAGAACACAGATCCAGGGCTCTGCCTGAGCTCCCACCAGTACAGAGCAGCCCCTGATGGTCCTCCCAATGAAGGTGTCTCTCTCTGCTAGAGAAGGGGTAAAACCCAGCACCACTCTTTCCTCCAGGACAGGCTGTGTCCATACATGCACAGGGGAGGTGCTGGCAGAGCTGTTCTCCAGCTGCCACTGGTCACTCACTGCACCTTCAGGGGAGGCAGGGAGTGCCAAGGAAAAGGAACCTGAGAACCATGAACTGACACTAACAAACTAATTTGTTTACTTTGTAAGTCTCTATTTACTCAAGAAAAACACTGAAGTGAAACATTTAAAAACTATATTTCCCAATCCAAATTAATAGTAGTGAAACTCAGAGTAGAAATATAGTTTTAGATATATCCATACCCCTCTTTGCCTCTTTTTTCATTATGGAGCTTTGACACTTTAACCTCAAGGAATTTCAGGAATGAATCAAATGGGTAAATCATTGCTAGCTTGATTTCCTGGTGCCATACAAGCAAGAACACAAATACATCCAAAGTGATAGTGTTGCAGCATATGCAATTGTTACAAAAATAACTAAGCTGAGAGAGAAGCTGGGATAAGTATCTTTCACAGATATCATTCCAGCACTGACATAAGATCTTCAAGTGGCCTTGGGAAAGTCACTTCACTTTTCTCCCTTAAGTCTGGCCTGAAAAAATATGCATTCTGTACTTTAAAGACTGCTGCAAAAACCATTTAAAGAGCTGTTTCCAAATAAATTACTAGATACCAATACCCTTTGTGTAAGGGAGACATTTAAATATTGAACAATTGCACAGAAAAGAGCTTAAGTGCCTTTGTAATCTGATATGCTCCCATGTGGCCATTCATAGAGATAGTTAAATGCTTTGCAGCACAAGTAAGACTTAGGTAACTTTAGAGACAAATACCAAATTCTTTGGGAGAACAGGCTGCCTGACAACAGCTCTCAGAAACTTGTAGACAATTCGAGAGCCACCTGGTGCTGGGGAATCAGGCAGAAGGCAAAACACAGGCTGTGCTGCAAGTTTCAGAGAATGTAAGCAAACACAAATAACAGGTTTCCAAGCTCTGCTGTTTAACAGGACTGCACAGATCACCTACAATACTTACCACAGCGTAAGAACATTAGTCTTAGGACTAATGCTTGATATTGAGCTTTTAGTATGCTAGCTTAGTAGTTTCTGCTTGCTTCTCCTCCTTTAAGTTTTTGGTAAGAAACTCTTAAAAAATAAGAAAATTTACTGTTTCATCCTATCACAGGTTAAAATGTTATGTATCCAGCTAATTTGCCTGTAAGTTCTACTAGAATTATGGTAGTATAACTAAAAAATGATCATATTTATATTGCAGTTCTTTGTTAAAATAGCCTGTGAAAGTATATGTAATATCACAATGAAAACATTATATTCTCTAGGCGACTCAAGCCTGCATTTAGACATGGCAGACACTGCACAGATTTCATGGCAGAAACTAAAAAAATGGTTTTACCATTAGTAAAAAATATCTGTAGCTTCCAATATTCTTCTTCAGTCAGAAATTTCAAGTCTTTCTGGCGTTCCTTCAATAGATCTTGTTTATCCAAAATCCATTGTAAGCTAAAGGAATGGAAAATAATTTCATCAACAATTTCAACATTATACTGAGTGTCTCCTATACAAACAGACCATGGATTAAGGCGCGGGGCTAAAGGGCTTGTGGCCTTTACCCAAGCCACATGCAATCTTCTCAAGCAAACTAGGGTTTTCAAAGTTAGACAACTGAAAAAAAAAAAAAGAAAAAGACCAAAAACGCCCACCAAAACCACGAACTACCAGGGTCTAAGTTCGGCCTCTACCTGTAGCAAACTGAGTTGGCTGTGCAGCTCTTACACTCTGTCAGTCACTAACAGGGGTTCTATTGCAGTCAGTACATCACGGGCACCATTCAAACCTCGACACACTCAGCACGAGGTGTTTTAGGGCAGAATCCCGGAATCAGTTAGGTTGGGAAAGACCTCTGAGGTCATCGAATGCCGCCTAGGACCAAACACCCCCACGCCAACTAGACCAGGGCACCAAGTGCCACGTCCAGCGTTTCCTTAAGCACTTCCAGGGACGCTGACCCACCACCTCCCCGGGCAGCCCGCTCCAGTATCTCATCTCCCTTCCTGTGAGGAAATCCTTCCTGATATCCCACCCAAGCTGACACGCGGCCGCCCCACCGCCGGCGGACAAGCCTGCCACGGCGCCCAGTGCCCAGACACCGGGACGCGGCCCCTCCGCCGGAGCGGCGCGGAGCGGGGCGGGCTCGGGCTGCTCCGGCCCCGCGGGCGAGCAG